>VACF01000366.1:0-60179 GCA_006891605.1 Pleurozium schreberi | reverse complement strand
TCATGCGGTGTGCATGCTAGCTACACTTCTACAGTCATAGGTCCACAGTAATGGGGCTGAAATTTTACTATAAATATATTTTTGTGAAATGTTTCCCCTTTTCACTCTATTGGCTTCAAAAACTTGATGTTTTTTTCAATTGAAACTTTGGGTTCACAAGGCATACGATTGCAATTTTAGGCTGGCAAACTAGAGATGTTGATTTTGAACTTAAAGAAAATCATTCYTGTGAAAATCACAAAAATTCAAGCTASACTTTATTTCAGAAGGAGTTTTCAATTTTTGGCTTYCAATTTGATTGAAAARTAATCTTTCATAAACTATCTAATCTAACTACAAATCATATGTGACAACTATTGTTTGAATCATCATTAAATTATTATTCTCAGTTGCATTTCATMATAAATTTTYACAGTTTTGGAAATCTAAACTACCCTCTACTCCTTGTTAGAAGGGRTAATGAAACATTCTACYTTTTTTAGAAGGTGGTYAAAATCTTCACAAATGAAATCTYCCATGCCTCCAACATGWGAACAATATTTAGAAATGAGACCTTTGTTTTGCAAAACACYTCACTCACCATTTATRGTGTTACTATTCAAATTTGTATTGTGAGTTGTGGATTTTTTTCCCAAAAATATCGTCTTTGCGGATTCCATTGACACAAAATCATCCTTTGATTACTTCTAGTCAATCCTCATAATCTCTCAAGTAGAGAGTGCAAATCAAATTTTAGTTTTATTCATTTAACTCCTTTGCTCTTGATTGTATGGTTTCATTTGACAAATTTCATCAAAAKTTTTTTCCAATGTAGACATTTCAAGATCCCATATTTTGAGCATCTTTCTGAGCATGCATACCTCCAACTTTTAATGGAGAATCCCTAAAGACCTAAGGATTTTGGATCAAATTCAAATGTTTAAAAAATGTAAGTTTCATAATTATCTTCAAGTTTGCATCAAAGGAGACAATGTTAAGCTTAAAAATGCARAAAATATTTGTCCTATCAAGATTTAAAAATATTTATAGGTTTATTCAAATCAATCATGAAGATTGAATTTCAAGTATCACCATACATACAATTGGATTTTGTAGCATTTAGAGGCTTTTGTGATTGGTCAAAATTGCAATTTCAATCGATTTGTGGAAAAAAAAAATTGATAATAAATACATARTTTATTCAAAAAGYAAATTTTCCAACACTAAGCATATACAATACACTATGTGCTACACTACTTGAAATTGAAAAATAGAAAGTSAACACAATCTARTTTGCATTATATAAATTRAAATTTGGAAAATAATTTCTTTTWCARAAATGTTGTTTGAAGTTGGAAAAARAATAGTTGATTGAACATWTAGGGATKAAATCAATAGGCATGAATATGAAAGCCAAGTTCAAAGATACTTAAAATAGCATTGTAGTCACATTGTTCTTGCTTACTATTTGAAAACATTTAGCAAAAAAATAAGTTTCATTTTACCAAAACTTTAATATTAAAATCACATAAATAGTATGTATATTAAATAATTTATTAACAATATTGATTTTAACTATATTTGGCTCTTATACAACAACAATGACTTATAGAATCTATAGCCTAAGTAGAAATGCATTGAACTTATTCATATATGAATGCAGAATTATGTCATCAAGTTTTAAAGAGCCAACATCAAATTTAATTTGAGACAAGTATATTTGAAAACCTTAGATTTATTTTGAGACTGAGAGAGTATGTTAATTATGCTTAATAGTGACATTAAAAGTTGTACATAGATAATAAAAATTGTGATTGAAATGTRATTAGATGGATGATTATCACAAACAATTACTTGTAGTACTAATTAACACAAAAAAAAACTGCATCTTTTGAAAACCAAAAATGAAACTTTCAATCTATTTATGCGGTTTGAGATAACTATCATTGACTACTATATGTCTAATGTGTCATGGCATTGCAAGTTCTAGAATATTTGCTAGATTGATAGTCACCTTGGGTTTATGAAAGGGATGTGTATAGTCACAGTCAAGTTGTCTTTGGAGTGGATGGTGAGGGACTTGTGCATTTCAATTAATACACCCTCCCTCCATTCACTCAAAAGACCCCCTTTTTAATTTTTTTAAATGATTTATTAGCTCCCCTCCCCCTTCATCTTATAATCTGAGTTGTTTGGATCTGAATTGCAAACAATATGGGATATGCCCATATCTCGTATGCCGTATCATTAGATGAGAAACGAGGCCTCTAGAAGGCCATTTCAGACATGTTCTCCTTGTTGTTCTCGATGCAGTGATGGAACGGCTGGCTGCTGTCAGAAAAATAATTACAAAAAAAAAAAAAAAAAAATTGATCCTGAAATATAAGAAAAAAAGTTTTTTTTTTTTCTTACAAAAAAAAATATGATGTGGCAGTCGCTTCGCCACATCAGGATGCTACTGCAGTGCTGCGGGAACGCAAGAGCGCAGCAGGGAACTCGCAGCCCTCCCCGAGCCTCAAAAAGCATGTAATGCTTTATTGTGCCGTATTTGTATCCATATCCCATATATTATATTATATATCTATCGTGTACTATATTTGGTATGCCATATCCGTACTATATCTATATTTTTTATTTGATGTCTCTCATTTTTTCTTGGGGGTTCAGTTTAATTTTCAAGAATAGCAAGTTGGCATCTTTTCATTGGATAGTTGGATAGTCAAGTTGAAACTACTTTTTGATCAAATGCAATTTAACCGTGARAAGCAATCTTGATTTTCATTATAATTTCAAACCTTGTATATGATTAGCATCATAATTATACACAATATCCATATAGCTTATAGAATAATGAAATTAAAATGTAAAGAAATTCATTGCAATTGCAAGCTCAATAGATTATAATCTAGAATACCAAGAAAAAAGGTTACTAATGATGTTTTCAATCACAAAAATCTTTCATATCATCTTTAATTTTGTTGATGCTTGCATGTTTGAAATGTATTTATTATTATTTGTATCATAGTCTACTATGTCATACTTCTACAATGAGATTGCATGTTAATTTTTAGCATATCATAAGGCTGGCCGCGAAAAACATCCTCCAGTCTATCTTCCCATCTGTCAAGGGCAGTAGGGGTGATGCGAGACGCATTAGGTCCATCTACAAGTTCGTCTGTCCTCCTGCACCATACTGCACCAAGCAAAGGGACTGTTAACCTATTTGTCGTTGCAAAAAACAGTCGTCCCTTCGACAGCTACTGACCACCATACAATTTCATTTTCAATAACAGTGACCTAAATTTGTAAAACGGGAGGTCTAAAATGCTCTTCTCAGAATCTTCTGAAAGTAAGGATCAGAGAAACTACATCAGTCAGCGTCAATAAGCATCAGTACACTCTCAACCTCTTATATCCCACCCTCTGGGATCACACCATAGTACCAACAGAAAAGCTTTGATGTTGTGTACACATGTAATGGAACAAGAATCTCCACATGTCAAGTTCTGATATCACGTTGGGAGCCAAAGGATGACATAAAAGGGAGTCCGGAATGTACATATCAACCTGATACCCTAAAAGATCCAGACATTCAAATTGGCACCATCTAGTCATCCAAAAGACAAAAAGACCTTAATACTCAAACAAAAGCCCTATCCGGTAAAGAATTTACCATAGATAGCCCAGATAGCGCGTTGTCTCTCTGGAGTCATGAGTTTCGTTCCTGCAAGATTACAAAAGCAACAATTGATCAAGGTCACTAACTAGATTGTGCTATCGACTTCGAATTAATCTTCACTGTAGTAATTCCGTAACATAATTCCCCCCAAAAAGAATGACCTCATTCCGTAATGACGAAAAGTACGATACCAATCCGAAACAATTTCAACAGCATTTCAAAGCAAAAGAAACCGATTTTAAAACTTCAAACCAAACGAAAGCGGCTCGAGAGAATTTTTTTTCAGCAATTGCGTGACTAGAACCGAGGTACTAAACCAAAGAAGAGTAGTACCTAAGTAGAACGTCTTCGCGTACTCCGCACAAACCTCCCCGCACCGCACATACGCCTCCTCCAGCAACTCCCCCGCCTCTCCCGCCGTCGTCAAGTCCGGTCTCACATCCTGCAAGGAATTTCCACTCCGCCGCTGCTGCTCATCCACCATAGCCGCCTGCTTCGCCACCACCTCAAACACCTTCTGCTCCGACGACAAGAAACTCCTCTCCGTCGGCTCCGTGGTCACACTAGACTGCACACGAAAGCCATGTAACCGCAAACTGGCGGCGCCTGCCCTGATACCTGAACTAGAAAAAAGCTTCAAAGAAAATCCGCCATTGCCATTACCACTGCCATTGCCATCGCCATGGCTCCAAAGCTCTTTAGACGCTCCCACGAGTGTGCTCTCACGGAACGAGAGCCTGCATGCCGCAGGGCCTACTCGCAAGACCTGCATTGCGAAAAAACGAAACGAGCACTGTTTCTTGCGACCTCTGGACTGTTTTCGGCGAGGTTTGGGTTAGATTGTGCGCGTCTGCGTGGACTTGAAAGAGAATTGCTTGGGGCGAGAGAGAGAGGACATGACGAGAATTGTTTTTCTTAACTGGTCGGGGAAACTTCAAGTCGCAATCTAGAGCTGCAACCAAAACCAAAAGGGTAGCAGGTGGAAGTGGAAAGGGCAGACGGAGGGGGGCTGTGTGARCCAACCAGTCAGCGCGATGCACATCACTGCGCCCCGGGACTAGATAAGAATATTCCCGGTGGTTTAAGGAAATTCTCCGTCTTCTCGTTCTGGGGTAAATTCGTCCGTTCACATTTCCATTCATATATTTGGGGTATAAGGTATTGGTATGCGTAGTTACTATTATTAGTCTATTCCTTTAGTCTTCATGGCAAGTGAAATCGCATTTCAATGCACCCAAAAATGCAGGATTTGGTTACGGTATGCAAAAGTTATTAAGGGCCAAAGTTTGTTTCTAAAAGTGCTATCTACAATATGTGTACATGCTTGATTTTGAAAATGCACACAAACTATAGATGGCGCTTTAAAATTAGGTGCGCTTTTGGGTGTACCCACCTTACATACTAGTAGAGTTTTGGCTTCCAAGAGTTTTGGTTTTCATTAGGTGGATTGTGAATGACTTCAAGAGCTTTCTATGGAAGATATGGAAAATAGATGAAATGCATCTAATACATTGACAAAAAAACAATTTTCTAGACCTTAAAGGATGGATTGGTGATCGTGGAAATCATCCATTTTAAAACCATAGGGATCATTGGTTAAAAAAAATACTCATTGTAAAAGTAATAATCACCATTTTCAAAAGTATTTGTTGCAAGTCAAAGTATTGTAGACAATCTCCCTTTTTCACACAAAATTTAGAGGATGAATAGTTGCACGGTAACACTATTTACCATCGTTAGTGTACAGCACAAAGGCCCTTTCGGTTTCTCTAGACGTCCCGTTTTTAGCATTATAACTCTTCAATTGTGATTGAACACATGAATTGTGATATACTGTTCTTTAGTGTGCCTTGGGCCGTTGCCGCTAGTAAAATGAAAGTAAAAGTAATTTTCTAAATTTTGGATGCATTAAAAACTTCCAAATTCAATAACTTTCACCCCATAGGTCGGAACGCCACGAAACCAAGCCCGTGCACCCCTCCTCGCCAAGGGCTTTCCGACGGTACTAAGCATGCCACCGGCGGACGCATGGTCTAGGAGATCTCAACGTAATAAACAAAACAATACAATACAATACAATACAACTAACTAACAGATTTAAAGGATGGATTGATTTTATTTATATTGAAAAATAATTGGTCAATGTTTTTCTAATAAAATACCACAATATTTGTGATATATTATATGGCCGCAAAGGGCTTTCGGGTCCTTCTAGGGTTAAAGAACAACCCTAGTTTTCCAAGTCATTTCCTCCTTCCATGAAAATGCAAAGCTTAATAACTTTTCTATTGTAAGTGAGAACACCACAAAACTAAACTTGTGCATCCTTCCTCACAGACAGAGAGCTTTCTGATGTTATTGAGAATGTGACTGGGGAACGCACAGTTCCGGAGATCTCACTATAACAAAGAAAACAAATATAGCCTTGATTAGAGACTAGACAATGTGCCTTGTATCATTACCATAGTCAAAACAATAAGTAAAAGTATTTTTCTAATTTTTTAATTTGGAATTTTTTTGGAATTCAATAACCTTCACACCATAGGTTTCAAACGTCATGAAACAAAACCCGTCCACCTTTCCTCGCTGAGGGCTTTCTGACGGTACCAAGAACATGACCAAAGGGCGCACAATCAAGGAGATCTCAATATAACAAACAAATAGCCTAACTTAACTTGCTCGTATTGTTGCAAAAAAAARAGATCAAATTCTACAATCCTTTATGATACTAAACTAATTTGCCTCCTATGAGGTGCGTGAATCAAATTAAGGACTTTGGAACCATGACATTAGCATCTCTAGCCTCTAAAACCATACAAACCACTTTGGCATAAACTTTTTGAAATATTAAGAACTCATGCAATCTCCTAAGCAATATTTTTATGATTCCTAATTATTTTAACATTGTGAAATTTGGCTTCTTTTACTCCACTAGGCAAGCAACAAAAGTAATCAGATGAGGGGCCAAATTTGGGGAGGATATGAAAATTTTAGTTGGATTAAATGTATTCTGGGTGAAGTCACGAGAGCTAAGAAAGAAKCACATGCTAATGAATGCCATCTCCATTTTCACTATAGACCCAATAGTATAGATAATTATCAACAAATTTACATTAAAATATTTCAGACAATTTTGAAAGCATATGTAGAATATTAGCCACCTTGAAAATATATATAAATCTAAAGTCACACAACTTAGAAAACAAGAGTGAGGATTGGAAGCATCATCCTCACAAGTAATATCAAGCACATATTAAATAAGGATAGAATCTAAAGAAATTGCACAAACTTGTCACAATTTGCCATCTAGACAACCAACAAATTTTAATCATAGTACCTTTTCAAGGTTTTTTAAGCATCATTCAATTCACTTTGAAGGATTCGTAAGGCAAATTCTTTTCAAACAATTTCTTCAAGTGACTATCTAACGCAACCAACATAGAATCCCCTTCACAATTTTTWGGCAAGATTTGGAGGCCTTAAAGGCAACTAGGTTTGTTCTATGAAGAGCAAAATGAGATGAAATAAGGAATATAGTTACCTTTTCTTTAGCCTAAACCACACTTGTATTTTTTCCAATGAAAGAGAAGCTCCATCAAATCCGAATCCAATGCATTCCTAAAATTSAGCCTCCATATCTTTGCAACAAACATAAGAATGTCAAATATCATCATATAATTTTTTTTCCATCCTCAATCTACAATATACCTAAGAAATGAGAAATAAGAAAATTAACCTTTAAAAAGTCTCCAAAGACTGGAAAGGACCCTAACAAAAGTATAAATGAACTCATCAATTGTTGAGCCAAAGAATTTAGAATCTCAAGTTTTATCCAAAACTCCTTTTTGGATGCCACCAGAGAGGCCAAAGACCATAACACAATTTTTTTTATGATTGTTAGTTACATTTTTCAGTGATAGCAGCTTTATAAAAAAGAAGATTACACAAACTTTGAAACTTCTAAATAGACAGAATTTCCTTCCTTATAAAATAGGCAGCCAAATTAGAGATAGCATTGCTTCATTGCAGTTTTGATTTGAAACTACCGCAACTTTTTTCAAAGCTTTTTTATCCTCATAATTAGACCAAGGCAATAATTTTTGGTTCATAGTTTCACTATAGTCTTGTAATGCTAAAATCTTTATATCTAAGGACCCCTCAATGGCATATGTAATTTTACCTCCACCTTCTTTACAAGTCTTACAAAAAAACTCACTCTAAGTCACAATTGAACTTTACCATACTCAATCATACAAATTATATCAAGAATTTTTCTAGTCTAAATTGGCTTTCTCAATATCATTAGGTTTTTTTGTTAAAAGGTGTGATGAGTGAAGAAAAAGTAGATCCAYATATATCCACCAAGTCTATACTAGATCTAGCTCTAAAAAGCATATTACTTTTTCTCCTTAAGTTTGCCTTTTTGCCATAAAAAAAATTAGAAGTACCTTCCTAAAGGTCAAAAATTTGAGGCTTGCAATAACTAAGAAGATTTTAGAGGTCTTAAGTCTTCACAATCAACAACACTTGAGAACTGCAACACGACCAATGAGCAACAAAAAKAACCATGGCATCAACACTTCAACAAGAGTGTTTCAATGACGACGTCAACATTCAACAAGAATAGGAGTAGTAGGCCATCTATATGACATTGATAGGAGTGGGAGTCCTAAAGCATGAGTGAGTAATCAAGAGACCAAGAACAAGCAAGTCAAAGCGGCGACAGTGAGATGCAACGGAGATGAGACTGCAAAAGCTTGCCAAGGGCAATAGGTAAAGAACTCTAATCCGCCCAACGTCAACAGATATCCWYMCACAAGATACCCTCCCTATCTYGGATATAACCTTCACYTTGMTTGAGTATCACCCAATGAATATATCCCATGGTAGTTGAAATCCACCAAGTGTTGAAAAGAAGTGGGTAAAACATCCTCCAATTTTTGAGATCACTAGTTGATTTTCAACCCTACCAAATTCCTTCCAACTTTGTCTGAAAACAGTTTGAGCGTGATTCCTATCATTGAATTGTAAGAATTTTCTTTGAGTCTTGTTGGAAATCTAAAAGAAGTTCTAGATTCTTTGAGGGCCTCTTTCTTGTGGAGTGAAGGGCTAGTGAAGCCCAGTGATCATCGTTAGGATGGAAAATCCAAAAAAAAATCAAATTTCCATTCTACCTCTGATTGGTGGGCTTTTTTAGCCCTCAACTCCATATTGAAGACTACCTATAGAATGAAATCTATAATACATCGTAGAAATAATTCAGATACTTGTAAGTTGGATTCACTTGAGTAACTTCCATTAAGTTAAAGGTGAATATATACAGTTTTGGGTGGAAGCTTGAATTGTGTCAAGCTCTGCCATTACAGCAAGCCACTACTACTACTAACTCTAATTACATGGATGTACATTGCCGTTAGGCTTCAATTACTAACTAATTCTGAACTAATATTGATCGCACTCTTACTAGCATGATGGATGAACGTTAGAACAAATGAACAAGTGTGAGCCCGAGGTTTCGAGAGCGTCAKTCAACATACACTTCATGTGAATAAACTTTGAACAAATTGAAATTCAATGTGTATATCTAAAATTGACCCTTGGATCTCATGCATGGAGATTGTATATTTTTGGCAAGAATCTAGTTTTGAAGTAGCTCCCAACTAGGTGCAGCTCCTTCAATGCCTTCATTTTAGGGTCATTTTACACTACGTCTCAAGTCTCAATGTTCTAAGGGTTGCTTTTCAATTAGAAGTTGGATTGATTTTCCTTGAGTCCGATTGCACAAAACTTTAGACCATTTTAGGCTAAATATTGTCTTCAACTACTCATTAGAATAAAATTAGTATGAAGGTCAATTTTCATGTGTATACAAGCCTTGAGGCTAAGAAGTTGGGCCAATTTAATTAAACCTAGAGAATTTTAGCCCTTCTTTGTCTCTTTTAGGGGCATTTTACATCCAAAGGCCGAACCAATTWTCCTTGAGGCCTATTGCATAAAATTCAATTGATCTAATTTGTTGAATAAAACAAATATTTTATCAAAAAATAAAATTTAATTGAAATTTGACATTGGTTCCAAGGCCTAGGATTGGCCTCTCATTTTTGGTGCATCCAATTAAGTGAGCTTGGGCTATCAATGTCAAATGATGTCTTTTTTTTATATTCCACCATATTAGTGTGGCCTCTAAATGTAAAGTGGCTCTAAGTCCTAGTTCAAGGCCACATTCCAACTTTCATATGTTGTAGAAGGCAAATAAAAAGGACATAAATGTGGAACTTGGGACTCATAGTGCAAATGTCAAATTATCAATTCTAAATTCCAACTTGTCTCTCACGTAATGTTGTGTAGCAATCGAGTGTCCAAAAAATGAGTAAACAAATCAAGAATCTAATTTTGAAGCACTTTGGGCATCAAATTTGCATTGGAAAAAATTCAAGCCTACCCTATGTAATGGATGCCTTCTATATTGGTTTCTTCTTCATTTTATACTCAAAAAATTTGATAGGACTTGAAGGCCAAGTTGGATTTCCATTTTGGCTTGATTCAATTTGGCCTCCTAAGTCCTACTTCTGAGGCATTAATACTTCCAAAAAGTGTTGCCATGTAGGCATTTTGGAGTGATGTGGGACAAAGGGTGGAACCCAGCTCTCAATTTCTAGAATTTCACCAATAAATTTTTAAGAATTCAATGGGACTTGGGTTGGGACGTGGTGTAAAATGCCCATTAGAAGGAATTCTGTACAACTTGGTCTTGGCATGGCAAGACAACTCAATTATCTAGTGATCGAAGTAGCTAGCTATTTCGGGACGGAGGGAGTAACGATTTCAGTGGTCTTGCTTCATAGTTTTAATTCCAAGCATTCTAGAATTCCAAAGTGAAGACTGCCGTGGAGGTGACAATTTCGCCTTGCCAAGCTAATGAAGACTCTGCAACTAATGTCAGATGAGAGATATAGGTGGAGAATAGTTAAAGGCAGGCACAGTTTCTGCTTGGTGTTACACAACAATTAGCACCCAGCAGCTACCCGTGACAATCAAACCATGCAACAATAACTTAACAGAAACCCTGGTGGAAAAACAGTCGTTACTTGACATGCAAATTTGGTACTAGGGAATTCGTAAAGCAAGACCGAAAAGCGCACAAGTTCCATAAAGAAAGCTGAAGACCAGGAACAAAAGTAATCGAATCACATCATTCATACAAATAGTCTCTGTATACATGGACGAGGATCTGAAAAGTTAACTCTGTTCTACAATTTTCCTATCAGCATGCTTTTTTCTCCAATCGTTGACAAGGGAAATGACTTGCCACAACCCACCATTAGCGAAATGAGGAACACTGACCCTGCCCCAAGTAGGAAGATATGGGGCAATAAACTTGAGGGCAACAAACAATGAGCCTAATGCAAYCAGATGCCGTGGTAACTGTTCCTCCTGAACACAAAATGCGAATCGTTCATTAGACAAATACAAAACAAATCTTACCACATCTCTGGGACTCAGACCAAACTACAGAGTGATATTTGACGAAGTGCAGTTAAGGTTCACCGACTGAACCCCTAACCCTACGAATTCATGATCTGAAAATGATCAATTTAATTTATCACACTGTGAAAAATGGGATCAAATTTGATATCACCAGAGTCAGTGAAGGACATTGCATATGTTAGTCAAATATTAAAATAACCTATGCAAAAGAAAGTCTCCTTGTGACCTTCTCAAAACTGCTAAAACATGAGACTTCATTGGGCAATTTTACTAATACTCTTATTATTTACAATAGGTGGGTTTCTACCCTATCTACATGCAGAATTTGGTGTTTTTAGTAAAACTAGGCTTAATATGTACAAGGGCTATATTAGACTGTACAACACTTGTTTTGGTATAACACACTATCCAGGTCGTTGTGTATCTAAAACTATACTCAAAATATTTAAAAAAAAAAAAAAAAAACTGTGAGTCCCGAGTGACGAATTGGGGGCTCACAGTTACCTACCTTAGTATGGCCTTAAAGCGACCTTTTAAGGGCTGATTTGTTTTTTTCATAGGTTTCATGGACAAAATGATTTTTAGCCCATTTTTCAGAGAAAGAAAAATAGATGCGTAACACAACACAAGTAGTTTCGTATTTTTCCAAGCATTTTTGAATTACTTATGAATTTTCAAAGATTCAGGTCATAGGCACCTATTTGTGACCATAGGTGTCCCAAAATCTGTCCCCTTGTGACTTATAAAGAAATGTGTAGAAACCAAAGACAATGATTGGCTCTTACAATAAAAATAGTATTTTTTCTTGAATTCATTAACAGATCAAAGAGGTCCATTCAAGGATCGCTTGGCATCCATTCTACAACTACCTACAAGACGGTCTGAAGAAGATGGGTCGCTTTAAGGCCACACTACTATAAATAAATGGATGGATGAAACATGCAATTTGTGTAGGAAACTTCAATATTTCATCCAAAAGTGTGCAATCATTCTCAAAGGGGCAATTCTGAATATGTAACAAATGAGAAATTTTTTCCCACTAACAATGGAGGAAGAGATCACCTAATATCCCTTGAATAAATTTTGCAGCGCTTTTGAACAAAATATCACTAAAAAAATCATGCTATTTGTAGTCACATTGGGATGATATTTGGAAAGAGTGAAGCAAATTTTAATCAATAATGCTAATGACTAATGTCAAGAGACCATTCTGGACCCGTTTCAATTGGTATCCATTGTCTTGAACTAATTTTTTACTCTTTAGCATCTTACATGTACTAAAATTTGCACTTTGTATGAAAATGGTTTTCTAAGCGTGGAAGCAACACTTGAATATGAAAGCATAAGACCTTTTTATCAAGATACTTTCTCAAAAATGATTCAATTTTCGAACCAAGAGTGCTTTTATCACTTCTACAATAATCGTGAAAGTCATCCATAAAAGGCTTTTTTGCCTCATCATCCAATATTCTTCTCGAGTTATAGGATTAGAATTGAGTTGAAAAATCAACATTTTATAAACTCCACCATGTCGCTCTAAAACATGGCAAAAGGTTCATTCAATATTCTACTTTAAATAGGGGTATTAAGGTGACCAAACAGTTGAGGGGATTTAATGAAGAAAATTGTAGATGTTTGAAACATGATGTGCAACACCTGGACACATTAGTCACTATTGATGTACAACAAAGATAGATATATATATAGTGTGGAATGTCAATTAATTAGTATGGGTCCCCTTAACCCCTAAAAGCCCAAGGGGTTTGGACAAAACACGAATGTGTTATAAAATATACATTCTATAACTTTTTTGAAGTTTGTATCAAAGAAGTTTATGTGAAGCACAAAAAGTAAAAGATATCCGTACGGTCAAAATTATAAAACTATTTTCAGATTATTTTCAAATGAATTTTGAAGATATAACTTCAAAAATTCACCAAAATTACAATTTCTATCTTTAACACTTATATATTTCTTAAAGTTTCCTAGGTTGTGCGAAAAGTTCAAAGCAACATAAATATTGAAGTAGACACTCAATCAGAAAAAAAGAAGTATATTCCCAATTAAGGGGGTACATGTTCACACCTTGTGTTCATATTCTAGAAACATCCATCCAAAATCAACTTCATAGGATCCTACCTAGATTTTTCAGTGGTTCGTTCAACTGCTAATTCATGTTTTCTTAAGGGTTTAAATGGTTCAAACTAAAAGAATCAAATTTCAATAYATTGTTGAAAAAATAACAAAATAAAGGTAGAACCATCCATTCCCGACCAACGCCCCATAGCCAACTTGTACATTGACTTATTTCCAACCAAGGCTAGAATGTATTTTTTTCTCTTTTTCAAGGTTGAGACTAAAAGTTCATGATACATGTTCCAATGTAGTGAGTAAGAAAGTTGGAGTGAGTGAGTGGGTGAGTGAGAAAATAGTTTTTTGAATGACTGGGATTGGAAGAGTCTAAAGATTGGTTGTGGATCTAAAGCGCTTTTTGCTTTTCAGAATTCATTGTAATTTCAATTCATGCTATAAAATTACCAAAGGTTTTGCAAACCCATCATTTTTATCAATACACCTCTGAAAGTATTTGCCTTGACTTACTCCAAAGTTGTCCAAAATTCCTTATTTGGTCAGTTATGGGTGGTTCAAACTTATAAATACAATATTTTGTAAATCACTTCAAATTTTAAGAATTCTTATTCATTAAAAATTTGACTGGAAGTTAATGTTTAAAGATATTTTCTAATACAGATATAACACAAAATCTTAATGCAACAGCTAATTAAAAAAATGAAAATGCATCACTAATTTTTCCTTCAAATTATATTGAATAAGATGTAAAGAAAAGTTGTTTGTGCTTGAATTGTAAGTCCAACTTGTCACAATTTGGTCATATCCAATAAGAAACTTGCATTTTAAGCGACGTTTTCAAATTTTTTATAACGGATTTTAGGTGATGTCAAATGCAAAAAACCCATGTTTTTATGTCAACATTGATACTATGTTGGACATTTTGTTGACATAAAAACATGGGTTTGTTGCATTCAATATCACCTAAAATCTRTTATAAATTTTTTGAAAAMTTCACCTAAAAAGCARYTTTTTTTATAGTGTGTGGAGCTATCATCTATCATAATATACTCTTGAAATATAAATTTTTCAAGTTTGGTAAGTTTGCAAGCATGCAAACCATATATGAACAATATCATCAAACTTTGAAGCTCTAGTTTTACACCATTTTGACAAAAAAAATGGATCATTCTTTGCAAAATTGTTCAATAATACTTTGRAGCCATAATTGAGCACTTTTATAGAGAATTCTTAGGTTGTCAATAAAGGAGATGGGCCTACATTATGGCTTAGCTACATTGAAAATCTTCAAGTCTAGAAACTATTCTTGCAAAGAATTGAACACCTTAGTCACATATGCTTGAGTGATTATCTTGCATCCATGAGCCTGAATGTAATTTTTCAAAACTTCAAGAAGAAACATCTTTAGTGTGCGGTTGGAGTCTACTAAACAATCGTGGAGTGCAAACATGTTGCCAAGGTTAGTTTGGGGTTGGGGAGAGATCTAAGATTAGATGATTGGAGAAATTCTTTCATCAACCTTTAAAGGAAGTGAAGAACAAATGTAGTCTTYACAACAAGATGGAACTAATATTTGACAACGAAAGTAATTGTATTGTATACTAACATGATCTAAAAATAGTTGGATAGTTATGGATTGATGCAAATTATTCAATTGATGGGAAAAAAATTGGGTTGGTGGTTGGATTAAAAAATTAGGAAACAACTCAATTATCATTTAAGGAGAAGACTTAGTCATCACTTTTGACATCTCAATGGTTGTGGCAACTATTTTATGTATTTCATAGCACATTGTATGAGCCTATATTCATATATCCATGATCAAATGAAGTCTAATTCACTTGAGATTATAAGCACATAAATTTTTGTAGAGGTGCATTCAAATACCCAAACATGAACGTGTATATAAGTGAAGGATGCAACCTAGGTTGTAAAACCAGTGAACCTCTCTAAGTTGGCCTTTTATAAGCCAATAAAACTCTATAAGCCAATGTGTCAAAATGGTCCCGGACTAGACCACATTACAAAGGTTACGACTACATCTGACCTTCTATAAGCCAATAAACCTTTGTAAGCACGTTTGTAAGTCAATGTGTCAAATTGATCATGGACCATTAGATTAGAAAGGTTCTATTATACTTTCAAAGGATGAACAACATAGCATGTAATCATTGTATATTTTGTTACTTGCTAACCACTAAATTTATGCATTGTTTTCATGTCCTTTTTCAAGGTATAATGTCCTCTTCTAAGGAATGAAGAATAAGTTGAAGGAGGTGGATTTCAAACTTTAAAGAATAAAGGTCACCCCAAAGTATTGCTCAATTATGCCTTGGGATGTGAATATGTGATACACCCCCAATGCCCAATTTCCCAATGGAGCTTAAAAAAATTCAATATAAGATTTGGCTGAAAGATAGGGACAATGAGTATGAGGGACACTTACCACTTTTTTGAAGTATTGAAAGAACACTCTCTTAACTTTTTGAGTTTCAAATGGGCCACCCTCATTTTTTTAAGAATGTCACTGGACACTTCAAAACCCCAAAGATACTCAGATGAGTGTTTTTTTTTCATACTAGTGTTAATTTTAACAGTGATTGCCAACAACCAGGACAGAAGTTATGGAGTCATCAGCGCCGGTTTATATCTTGGGGGGTAAGGCTGACCACGCACCAAGAATCCTCTCTTCAGGTTGCTCCCACGAATTTTTTCTTTTCGCGAGTGACTCGACTCATGACAGTATTTCTGCTTGGGCAACAGGCGCGTTACAGTGTCATCTAGGTCGAAAGCTTCAACGGGCGTTGCTACACTGCAATTGAGCAGAAGCAATTGGGAGGAAGCAAAGCAAATGAGCATTCAGAAGGTCTGGAACATTTGCTTCGGATTCTATTTCTGGTTAATCCCGTTTTGTGTTTTCTATTTCAGTTGGAAATCTGACCACAGGAAACCGTTGGAAAACAGAGCTGAGTGAATGAAGATCTTGGAGTTCCTAGTCGAAATAGGGTTGGAGAGTTTCGAGATCAAAGAATGATAATCTTTTTGTTTGTATGTGTGTTAAGAGACTTGGTGCTCGACGGGCAACGGAAGAGGAGGAAAACAATTCACCGCACGGTAGCTTCAGAATGGTGGGTATATTTTTGTTGGATTCCTAACATAGCTGAGCTTTAGCATAATTTTTAAGCAAGTGGCGTTGAACTGTTAAATGGTCTTGTTTTCTTCTTATAGGTGGAGATAACTGATTTGAGACCGGAGGTCACACAATGGAACACTGAAGAGCTGCGTCGGAAACTCAAGGATTTATTCCTCCCATTCGTTCAGGTTGGTTCTCGTTGCCAAATTTAGCATTTTCGACTTGATCACAAGAATGATGAATCTTCGAGGCTTCATGCATACAGTGAGTTCCATTTAATTTGTGGTCCAGTACTATGTGTCGCTAAGTATGCRTTAAGAATGCTACGATGCAATGGTTTGAAGACTTACCACAATTRCTGGGAGCAGGGAAATTGCRCAAGCTTAAACAGTGGATCATCAACAAATATAATTACAATCATGGTGAGAGATTACTAGCAACGAGAATCAATTACCGCAATAACTTACATTCAGTCAGGAAATTTGAATAGGTAACGATTCTTGATTGCGCATACCTTGTCACATCTGAAATTCGGGGACTCCATGTAGGCGATGGGCTTGAACCTGTCAGCCGTAGAGGGAGGACAGACGACAATCATGAAGTCGCTGTCAAGCGATCGGAAACCATTTACCGTGCACCTTCACCTCACAGACAGCGCAGGTTTACCTCTTTTGTTTTTCACTAGCAAGCATCAACTTTGTAAAATAACTATTTTTTTGTAATGGTGATTCACTAGAAGCCATGTCGACAGTAGTTCACAGCTTTGGAGGATTCAAGTTTGGACTTTTGCCACAGCTAAAGTTTGTGAGGATGGTGCAGAAAGGAGCACAGGGAATGCAACCATCACATTTCACTATCTTCCTCTGAAAATGGTAAACGTCTATTGGTGCATCATTAATGTGTGTTTGTGTTAAATCCCATTCCAAGAGAAATTGATGCTTATCTCAGTTTTGTTATGACTTGAAGGGAAAAGAATCAAGGTACAGTTTGCAGCAAAGGATGATTGAGGATCATCTGAAAACCGTCGGGGAGGCTCGCATATCTGACATATTCCCTCGAGTGATAGTTCGATGGAGAGGAAGGCTACTCATGGCAGAAAACTGGGTAAGTTCTGGACAGAGACATGCAGAAATAGAATACTTCGCTCTCATAAACTTGTGCTTATCTGGATTTGAGCCCTGCAAGTACACTAACTGGTCATGTTGTTAAGTGATGATCACAGAAAACAATTTCTTTTTTGGAAGGCTGCAAAGATCTCACATTRCAGCAGCAGCGGTGCTACAATCGAGTGATAGCCTTCATAGGTCAGATATTTTTTAAGTTTTGATACCACATCAGATTTTTACTAGATTCTGAAACAAATACGACTCGCGGGAATGTCTCCTCGATTGTCTCATGAGCCTTGTTCATTGATGCAGATACAGATGATGGGTTCAAGACGACACCATCTAAGGTATGTAAATGATTATGAAGCTCATTTCTTAAAATGATTTTAAGTCAGGATGTTCTAATTAGGTAATAGGTACGACAAGAGTTTGCCCAGTGACATGAAACCGTAACTACTTCAGCGTCCACGTGCGCAGATGTCGCTAGCAGCTGACCATTGCTTTACCAAGTCGTTGATGTCCTGCTTGCTCTCAGAAGAAGACGACGAAGTCTCAAGTGAGCATCCAGATTTTCTTTCCTTGCATTTCGCAATTCTTGTTCTAYACTCCACTACAGAGATACTGACTTGTTTTGGGCTGATTGCCTTGGAATGATGGATAGGGGTCAGAGTGGATGTCACAATTCAAGGGCAGGGGAGGCCTTTGACACCACAAATGCTGGGCTTGGAATATCACAATTGGATACAAGACTGCAACAAAAAATACGACACGGATGAATTTAGAGAAGATCAAAGCAAGCAATTGCGTCAGATCTGTGCCACCGAGCTTCAAAACAAGGTCGAAATGGGAACAACTTATGCAGGTATGCGTGAAAGAGCAGACGATTGTTCCTCCAATGGGTCTTTGTACATAGTATTAAATTGGAACCTAGACAGACGTGTTGAAGTTCAATATTTCAGGTGGTTTCAGGAAAATGAATACACAAGGTCTCGAACTTAATACCTTTGATCCTAAGCCTATCAGCTGGCTGAGAGAATAGTGAAACAGGGTTAACCCAACTTTTCTTCACACTCGAGTTCTTCGCGTGGACAGGTTCCGAGGAAGCATCTGGTGTCACCCAATCCTCATCTCACGTTGGCGAGGACAAACTCTGTGGTGACGAGCCCGCTTATGTGGAGCTTCTCAATGAACTGGAGATGCTCGAATTTGAATTAGAGGGGGTCAAGATTCTTCCTCTGATTTCTCGCTTCAAGTGTATTTGTTCAATCGTTCACATGCAATGCATCATGGTTACTAATTAGGAAAACAGCATAGCATTCCGTCATACCGTAACTTATCCTCTCACGAGAAAATCCYAATTGTTTCAATCAACTTTTCCATTAAAAGTAGCACTGTAACATTCGCAATCGGTGGAAGTATTAAGAYTGCATGGGTATGGGCTGTTTCTTTTCAGGTTCTTCTAAGCAACTCATCGGTTGAAGCTGGATTCAAGCTCCCCAAAGAGATTTTAGCAGTGGTGAGACCAAGAAGCTGTCCAAGGGCAAGCCACGAATCTGGTGCTTTTTGCAGGACTGAGCAAAAGACGATCGTAACTGAACCTATGGAACTGAATCTTGAAGTAAGATTCATCAATGACTACATCTCCGACGAAGTTGCGTTAACGGAGGAACAGTTGAAAAAGTCAAAGACGGTGTTTAATTGCACGAACAAGGCCTGTGTGCGAAATGGTGTGCAAGGCCTCTATTCGTTCATWACTAAACGACATGACCTTACAACAATGGGGACTTATCTGCTAGCCTTCTCTGTTGTGAGTGAGARGCATAGACATGTGGCACCTGCAGTGGCACGCATTAATGTTTCAGCTTCTGAAGACGTGGAGAATTGGCAGTTATGTTCCCATCCTGATGCATGTTTTAAGCATCCTAATCACTGGAAGCTTAAGAGCATCGTCACTAGGTACGTCTCTAACAAATTTTATTCTTTAAAAAAGTTTTACACCTGCAAGTTTCAAAATGGATAGTGTTTTGCCACAGTGAAGGTCAGCTTTAGGTCAGGTTAGGGTCTCTTTGACATCATGTTGATTGAAGTCACTTCTTTTCATGTCACAGGATTGGGGAGGTGATTGCAGAGCCCTTGTAYCTGTCTGGTTATGACGTRTACAATAATCGTGTAACAATCTCGAACGTTCCCGAAGAGTTGAACCTCAAAGTGGGTCAGCTGGATGGTGAATTCCTTGAGCTTTCTGTGACGATACCCAAAGATTGCATCAATCTATGTGCCGACAATGTAGCCCTCGAGCTGAAGGTGGGATTTGAATTTGGTGACACTGGTCATTTTGAGTTGCTTCCTTACAAGCAAGTGACAGGATTCTTCTGCAACATTTCTAGCTAGAAGCGACGACTTGGATGGTGTTCCTTCTAAGCTAGTGAGTTTCTCTATCTGCAGGGAATAGAAATCGTTGGAGGTTCGTTGGCAGAGATTGCAACGACCTACGCTGCTCACTTATGGATATTCATCCACAACTTCCCAGTAGCTTCATACCAATTATCTGGTGAGTGTGGAGAGCCCTCAATGCTTGGATATATGGAAGACACAACGGACTATTATATTTGCAAAGCCAATCATTTTCCGAGACTTGAGAGTAACCGTGAACCGTCTTTTGGTTGCAGTTTTCCCAGGTGAACCAGCATCCGTGGCACTTACCGAATGTGACCGTTTAGACAATTGCTTACGACCTGGTCAAGTAATCGAGAAGTTCGTCATACAGGTCTCATTACGACCTTGCTCCAATTTGTCCACGTTTAAATGCTACAAATCTTTTCAACACTGAATTCTGTGAGTCTTTTTAAACTCTTGAAAGTCCACTGAACGCAGGCATTTGATGACTTCAAAAATGTGGTGGAAACTGGTCGCGAGATTCGTATTCGATTAGAGGGCCTAGTGTTTTTGGACAAACGAGGCCCCAGTAGACAGGTGATAACTCTTTCATTGTAAGACCTCCTATGTACCGACTAGCAAGTGAATATCCTTGGAAGGATCCGTCATGTGCTAAGATGTATGCTTGAGAAGTCCCTTGCAATTAAGTATTGGGCATCCGACCTCGTTTCAGATCACTAATAGATTTTATTTGAATTTTCTGAAAATTCAGTTGAAAAATTTGATAGGCTACGTTTGCAGCACATTTAATGGTGTTTACGTTGGTGATTGAGATAGGTAGCTGAAGAGGGATGTGTTCATCTCGGAGGATTACTCAAAGTCACTGCTGAATACAATTCAAAAGGTGATTAACATCTCAAAATGAAGAATTTCAGTGAAGTTCTCAGTTCGTTCATGTTACATTGCATGCCGCTAATAAACCAAAGACTTTTTCTAACGATTTTGTGCGACGGTACCAGCAGCTGCTTATGTGTCCGCTATGCATTTCAGGAACAATTGCAATTCTGTCAGATGAAGGAAAATCACTGCTGGCACTAAATTTTCACACAGTATACCGGTCGCTTCGAGTTTCGAAGGTAAGAGGGAATTAATCGACACTGTTTCTTAACAATATCCGAACTTTTTGAATCTTCAATTAGGAAGTTCCACCAGTCCAGCATTTTTCTCACCTACAGTGACGTCTGTTGGACGAGCAGAGAGATTCGAGAGCCTTCAGTCCTAACTCAAAAAACATAAATACGGCGCCCCAAGTGATTGAGCTTCTCCAGAAGCAAGGTGACCCCCCTGGAAGTCACGCAGCCAGTCTTCTCCTAGAAGCTGTGGTGAACAAAAGCAACGTATTCGCTGCAGGAGGAGCTGGCAGCGACATCTTGGGAATTGTAGCCCTCCTCGCTTGTGTGGGCAGTGATCTTCTTAACCGGTAACAAAGCATCAAGCACAACCTTTAAAGTCTGAAAAACCACTCATTTTTTTTCCACGGCAGAGGTTGAGGCTTCTGACACAATTGTCTCTTTCCCCAGTGCTCTAGTGGACTACTTGGGGATAGAGAAAATGTTGATGATTGTGTGCAGATCAGGGAAGGGGTTGAAATACCTCCAAAAGCCCGATGCGGAKAAGTCCGAGGTTGATGACAACACATTGCATGCCTTTGCTCGCAGCAAAAACCGTAGCATTAGTGGCACTTTCCGAGTCCTCGTTCTGAACGAAGCAAGGTAAAGAATCGCTGAACGTCAAAACCGATATTTGTATCACGAAACCATCTCTGGATATATACAACCATTCATAACCCGTTGTTTCGTACTTGTGCAGTTTTTATAAGAGAAAAGATGGGCTACCAAGTGTGGACGAAAACCATCCCCAGAGACTGCTGCTYATTCCGGATCCKTGGCCAAAGCAYGAAACTTGTCCGAAAGGATACCTCGGCTATGCAGTCAATCTACTTCGCTTTAATCCTCAGCAACTTGAGTGCTATGCCACTCCAGCCAAGCACGGTCTTCGCGAATCACTTTTCTTTCAGTTGTTTTCTTACCTCCAAGTGTACGACACTAAGGAGCACATGCTTGCTGCTCAGGAGTTTCATATAAATGGAGCTGTGTCACTTGACGGTGGACTCATTCACACCAAAAGCTTCCTTGAGCACGTTTTTGGGTAAGTTTTTTTGGAAGGTCCTAATTCTCCTCATTGTACATTTGCACTCCGAGAGCCCTAAAACTTGATGTGCTGTGTCTCAAGAGTAGGCTGGAATTTCTTTATTTTTAGTCAGGGACTCGTGTATCTCAATATTAACCTGCCACAATATACTCAACAGGGATGCGCCAGCAGTCAAATTTCCACTGTTACAAGAGGAGAAGCCCGACAACCCTCCGAGAAATTCGATCCTGTCCAGTCTCATTAGTCGCGAGAAGAAACTCTCCATGGACAAGATGCAACTGGAACTGACGCAAAAGATCAAAGCCTTGCACGAAGAGACGGGCTACACCCAGATGGCACTTCTCATGAAGAAAATGGAAACCAAGCTGACCCGAGCCAGAAGTAAAATTTCAGTGCTCGTCAAGGAAGTGAAGCGGGAGGAAGAGAAGAAAGCTGAAATTTTGAGACAAGTGGCGGAACTTGAAGACTGAATTCTCCATGAAAACACCATCGACGACAATCCAACGATCTGCTTAAATCAGTCAGAACTGGTCAATTCTAACCAGGCTATATAATTCCTACTTCAGGTTTATCATATCACCTATCACGCTGTCGGTGAACTGCCGCTTCTGTTTCTACGACTTGTGAATCTTGTTGTAAGTTAAAGCTATTTTGTTGAAACTCTAGTCGTTAGTTTTGGACAGCTCTGGTTGTCACCCGACGTTGTAAGAAATCACTCCATACAGAACATTTGCTGAAACAGCACATTAATTAATACCGGTAAACTGACATATGAACTAGCACTGAGTCACTTGTGGAAGTTATCTCTAGTTCATTCGGAATACTTTCTTTCTACGATGACTGACGTCCAGTTACAGAATCTTCAGTTACAAACTCACAGGACTTCAGCTCTTTAATCCTTGCTGCCAAGTGACAGCCAAGTTTTGCAGTGGGGAGATTTGGATGAATGCCAATAAGCGTACGATAGCAGCACCTACAAGTGACATGTTTTTAGTCCCACTTAGGTGGGTACACCCAAAAGCGCCACAAAATTGGTATTGTGTCTAGTTACTATTATTAAGGTGTTCAGAATTTGATATTGTCTTGTTGGCAAGAAGAAGGGGGCTTGAATGCACCAAAAAATATGTCATTTGGATATAATATGCAAAAGTTGATATGGGTGTAAGTTTGTTTTTGAAAGCACCGTCTATAGTTTGTGTACATGATTGATTTTGGAAATGTATACAGACTGTAGATGGTGATTTAAGGTTAGTTGCGCTTCAAAAGTTGAATGACAAAAACAAATGTGATGAGATTATTCCCCAAGATGTAGAAGGCATTGTATTTTGGTGCCAACTAAACTTTGATTTATCAAAGTATTAATTTTTTGATATCTTATTTGGTTGTTGGATTTCATTTAGTGTCAAGTAGTTGAATACGCATGTTGATATAGAGTAAGCCGACCATTTACCACACAATTCCAAAAATCACACAACATAACCTTCCAATTACCAAATACTAACTGCACAATTCAATTATTGATTCAATTGTGATCGGAACCAAATCTTGTATCACCGCCCAATGCTTGCATAATGTGTGATGAAAGGATGCAAGAAATTTTTAACTAGATTTCAACTTCATTGTCTTTGAATTGCTGTAAAGTTTGTAGGAAGATCTTTTTGCATTCCATTTTTTGTAGGTGAATTTTAACATGACATTTAATAATCATGCCGAATTCAGAACATGTAAGTCTCTATATTTATGTGGAGAAGGATTTGGATTTTATTTGTGCAATGATTGGCAAGTTTACTATAATTATTTTTGTCAATCAAGTCTAATCAATACTTCTAGGAATTTTTTTAAAATTCTCTCCCAAGCATTGTAGGAATAATCTATGAACTTTCATAATTAAACCCAAAATGTCCAAACTGCGTTTTTAGCAACATAATAATTTTGGGTAGCTCACTATAATTGGAGTTTCTACTTTTATTTTTTGAAAATTTCAAGCAAATGTGCCTGAGGAGTAGCTTTAAGACCCAACATTTTTTTCAACTATTGACTACATGTTTAAAAAGTTATTGTATGAAATGTAATTTTCATTGCTTAACTAACAGTTCAAGCAACTCAAAAAACCTCCTTAAAAATCAGTTTTTTAAGAAATAAAAATTCAAAATTGATTCTTTAGATTTATGTATTCATAGGATGATTTCAATCATTCCATTTTATTAATAAGATGAAAGTTATGAGGAGTATTAGTTTGCGGTAGATATGGTTTTAATGAATATGTTATTTTAGAATCAACGAATGTGTTAATTACACATTGGCAACAATTCACTTTGAATTAGCTGCAAATTAATGCAAACTTATTAACCCCTAAAGTCCCAAGGCCATTTTTCTATCAAAAAACACTGAAAAATGTCATTTTTGTTGTATTCATTTAAGAAAACAAAAAAATAATTTTTTCCAAAATCTAACCGTAGGATCTTGTACTTCACTTGCCTTAGATCATGTGGTAAAAAGTTCATGAAGTTTGATCTTATAGATTGGAAGATATTAGCATTCAAAGTTGAAAAAGAAAGCTTTTTTGAACACTGGCTTGCAATTTCAAATGACTTTGATTGTCGTTTGTCAAAATATTTTGTACTACAAACTTTGAATTTAAAATTTTTTATGTTGAAGAATTGAGTTGAAAGTCTAGAAAAAAAAATTCAAAAAAAATGCACTTGATTTTCAATCTTTAAAAAATTGTTAAGTAGAAGTAGGTCCAAGATTGAAAGAAAAAGTAAATGGTTAATAGCTCTAAGATGGGATTGAAACACAATAATCCCAATTTTGAGATTGTTCTAGAAAGTAAACTTCACCTTGTCCAACAATATTTTTTGAAAAATTGTGAAAATTGCATTCAAAAATGAATCCTATAAGTTTCTTTTTCAAGAAGATCTTTAGATTGCCCAAAAAACAAGATTGTCCATAACTTTCTCATTACTAGTCCAAATAGAATGAATCAAAGCTTCACATATAGACAAAAATATATTATTTCAGAAAAAAAAAATTAAAAATTTAATTTTGAATTTTTGCAAAATTTTTTTTGCTGCCCGCCGAGTTCAGGTTTGGGGTTTTTGTGGTATAACTTTTGCTCCCGGGCACCAATTGAAATAAAAATTATATTCCCACAAAGTTAATCAATTTTCCTATTTTATGGAAAAGTTTCAAAAAGTTTCATAAAAAATCAAGGTCATAGGAACTTGCCTGAAATCCAAATTGTCCTCCGAGGGGACACTGGGACTTTAGGGGTTAATCTTGGCAACAGAAGTGTGCATTTGGTACTGAAGTCACTACGGATGGGATTGGACATGGGTTGTTCGAAGCCCTACAATAGCCGCTATTTTCTAACATAGGCATGTCTATAGGCATTGGAGGAAAGTCCAATGCAAAGTCTTTTTTTAAGTTTTAAGAAAATCACATAAAGTCCAAAAATTATTTTTTCAAAATGTGACATTGTTTCTTATTGTTTTCTACTACTAAAATTAATTCCTACACTTTATGGATAGCAATATCCTACTGTATTAGGCATTTTGCCCGTAATGGAATTGTTTATTTTACATGCTACCTCTAGCAATGGCGAACTTTCACCAAGTTATCGCGCTGAGAGTATGGTAATGATGTTTGCTTGGAATGTCATTTATGTTGTGGAGTTTAATCTTCAGTAAACATTTGTTGTAGGAGAGTTGAATCGACTCCGCAAGATTTTCTGGGTGCGCATCTTTTTGATTCGGGAAGGGTACTTATTGTAATTAATTTACTGCAGATATTGTATGGAGATGCTTTATATGGTAGGAAAGACTWCTGCCGTGCCCTGGTAAGCACCCCCTTCGTACTTTTGAGGATGAATTCTTTAGTATTTGAGTTTGTTTGATTGATTKTTTGATTAATCCCTTGCTAGCATGTTGGCTACTTCATTAGGGTTGATTATTTGTACAAAGTGTTCAATCACGATGGAGATTGTGTTGAGCAGTTGTGTGCTCTTGCTGCCAGAATGTGTACAGGCAGGCCCTTCAATTGTGTCGTGCCACTCCCAAGCAAACTTTGAGCGGCACTCGGACTCCTGCGCAGTCCAGGCCGCCCTCTGCTGCCAGCTCTGCCCAGGACTCCAAAATCAATGAGAATGAGGTAAGATTCTTTTCCAGGGTTTATCTAATTTCCTAGGTTTTTTCACTAGCTGAAACCCGAGGCTCTTGATTTGGTTTAACTTTTACGGATTGTTAACTTTTGCCAATGAGTTCGGTTGATTTTGGTTCAAGATTTATGTTGTGTTCTTTGTCCAAATACGAGGGATCATTGAATGAAAGAATGAATGAAATCTCTCATCTTGCGTGTTTTTGAATTTGCTTCTCTTAACAGTTAAAATACAAGATTGGGCTCTGTCATCTTGCTGTGCATGACACTCGAGCTGCACTTTCCGAGGTGAGACACCATGCCGGCTCACTATTGGATGTCAGCTTGTTGTCCAGGGGATCTTGGGTCAAGAGTGAAACGTGCAAAGCTTCATTTGCATTTACTTACCCACTTTTCGTCATTCTAAACGCAGATGGAGGGGATTCCATCAAAGGCGAGGACACTTCGTATAAATTTGACGTTGGCTAAGCTATATCGACTTACAGGCTATGATCGTGTTGCCACTGGATCTTATCGAGAGTGTTTAAGGTAGTTTACCCTGATAATCCACAAGATTTATCAGCATGAGCATTGGGTCATCGTCGTGGAAAATGTACTTTCTGAGGTTTGTTGAAAAAGTGGAAKTCAAGATATTTTTCAGAATTCCRGTAAATTCATTAAGCRATCACCACGTTTTCGTTTATTTATTAAACCGAGCAGGTTCGGTTTCTTGAATTCTTACTAATACATATTGGTGTAAACGCAGGCAATGTCCATTTGTTCTAGAGGCTATCGTTGCTTTGGCAGAACTTGGGATTTCATCGAAAGATATACATGCTCTCTTTCCKCCGGTGAGATTGAAGTCTTTGGTAGTAAAGTGGACAGCTGCAATCTTTTGTTGTTACAAGACGGCTTTTTAACGGATTCGCTGTGGACCGCCACATGGTACTCACATGTTTTTAAATTTCTTGGACAGGGTTCAGGTAAGATTAGTCGTTCAGCAACCGATCATCTCGAACCAGTACGTTGGCTACAGGTATGGTATATTCATAGGAACAAGTATTTTCGAGTCCTGGAAGATTTTAGTYTTTCTACGGTAGGCTGAAGTTCTCAGAATGAGCGTCATCATTCTGTTCTTCGTATTAAGGTGTTGGTACAGCTCTAAATTTTGGTTTAAGTCTTAGGTTTTTGAATAGAATCTCACATGTTTCGCAACCTATCATCACTCATCTGGTCGATTTGGACTATTGTTGTGCTATGGGGCCCCATCTTATAGACATTTTGCTCCTGAACTGATACTGTCGCCTCTGCTGCACTGAACTGCAGAAATTTGCTGATGGTCATTCGAGCATTGCGGCACATGACTATAAAGGTATCTTATCATGCTTCTTGCTGTTAGCTGATGCTTGCAAGTTGGAGAGAGATATTCAGTTGCTTCAGCTTCGGACTTGAGTTCGTCTTGTAAAATGTGGTGTGATTCCACTCTGAAGTTTGACCATTTCTTTTGCAATTGGGTTTATGATTTGATAATTTCCTCGTTTTCTTGTGAATTAACTCGATACAGGAGGTTTGGAGCATTTCCATGGTCTGGGACAACGCTTTCCCAACAATCCATGCCTTCTACTAGAATGTGCAAAGGTGGGCACATGTGGTAGCCTTCTTCCTGGTTTCTACAGTGTTTTCTGCCATCTCCGTTTAATAACCACTGGGCTGTTTACGTTCTATGTTTTGGTTAATTCTAGGAAGATGACTCATCAGTTGTCTGTGCAGGCAGAGATGGCTTTAATGAAAAATAGTGAAGCTGCTTACAGTTTTGAGAAGGTATTTACTCGACTACAAAACATGTTTCTGTTCTTTTGCTGCTAAGAGAAATATGCTCATACCCATCTATCAGGTTCATAGTATTGAAAGCATGTAGTTGTCCGCTTGAGTTTGATTTGTTAACGCATTTGGTAGTTCGAAATACATTTAGCTATTTACCTCGATATCTACGTTATTGGTGTCAGGTTTACATGAAAGTACCTATCAATCTAACACCGAAGAGATGTTATTCTCTTGAGCAGGCTAGGCAGATTGACCAATTCAATGTATCAAGTATGGATGAATATGCAATATTGTTGCGGACCCGTGGAGATCAGATCGAACTGAACCGACTGGTCCATGAACTTCTCAACATTGACTCAACGAGGCCTGAGGTTTGGGTTGCAGCGGCTGTTTATTGGGAAATGCGGGATGATAAAACCAGGGCTCTTACCTACCTAGACAAAGTAWGATTTYTTACAACATCTCTACCAAAATGTAGAGRTYTGTTTCTTGGGGCAGAWATAGCGAAGCATTTAGAAACTTTCAGTARARWATATATAAGTTATATTGCTTTAGRATGAGAKCTGTTTTGAAGTTCTTATTCTATCTTTTGGGTAGAAGCGAAATCAGGATTGGTAAAACCTCTGTCTTATTAARAACCCTTTAATAAYGGACATCRCCTGAGTAATAACTAGCCTTGCATGTGTTATTTCCTGTGCAAGAAGGTATTGTTGAGTTCTTGCTGGGGTTGCAAGCAGTTGCTTACTAATCAATTTGTAACATGCTTGGCTTTCTGGTTCACAGAGCATGCGGGTTGACGATAGACATACAAGCGCCTATATCGTGAAGGTAACTGGTGTGCCCTGATCTTTTAGATTTCAATTCGTTGAAGCTAATCTCGCAAAAGCTAATTCTAAGCTATGCTTCACTTAGTTGAGACTAGTAATTGTGTTGCTATTCTGATGTCACGACAGAGTAGTATGCCTACGGATGAGTTCTATTTTGGCAATGTGTGTAAATGTTCTTGCACATGGTTGAGTCGGACTTTCAGTACTTTGTGGTTCAGCACAACTGTTGTGAACCTCCATCCATTGTAAATCTTGTTCCCTGAGCGCTTTTTTAAACACAATTGCGCAGGGAAATATTTCGCTTACTTTGAATCGCCCTGAGGCGGCTGTAATGGCATTTAGAAAAGCCCAAGCCCTTAAGCCAGACCTTCGGTCTTACCAAGGTAGTCATAAATGAAGCTCTTGGATGCATTTTCTTTCTCATACTCATGGGCAGGTTTCCTCTTCATTTATTTAAATTATCAAGTTGCTTTGACCAAATTCAAGCTGCATTTGGGGGAATGCCATAATTAGCACTGTTGACAGTGTTTCATGTGTCTCGCAGGATTAGTTCGAGCATATTTAGCAATCCCAAAGCACAAGGAAGCCCTTTGCGCTGCCCGGGAAGCCATGAAAGCTATGCCGCACTCTGCCAAGGCCCAAACTCTAGTTGGGGATGTGTACGCCCATCATCCAGACGGCCGTGAAAAGGTTATACGTTGGGAACAACTACCCTAGAGGTCAAATGTATTAGGTCAGCTTTCCGCCCATTTTGATTTCACAGGACGTGATTGGCACATTTTTTGTATTAACAATTGTTATTGATTGTAGGCAAGAAGGTTTTATGAATCAGCACTGAGATTAGAGCCAACTTACCTGGGGGCGGTTCTTGCCTTGGCTGACCTATACGCTATGGAAGGCCGAAACGAGGAAGCCATATCTCTACTGCAGCGGCATCTTAGGACCTGGACTGATGACGCAATGCACACTAAGCTGGCACAAATATTGGCTGCTACTGATAAACTTGGTGATTCCTTGTCGCATTACCAGACTGCTCTGAGGTAAGTACTTCGTGTTTCTTCGCCCTATGTATCTTCTTCTCTATCATTTTCTGCGTCCATGCCAAGGTTGACGTCCAATACTGTACATTTTTTGCAGCATCAATCCAGCAAATGACGCGGCTAAGAAAGGTCTGGAGCGACTGGAAAAGCAAATGAAGGGTGTCGACCCAGATGCATTAGAGGATGAAGAAGAAAACGAAGGGGAGGATGCAGACGCAGATGCAGAGGAAGGTGAATTTTTGTAGCAGACGCAGGATTTAGGTTACACTAAAGTCCTCCCCTTTTTCTCTTTCGGAATCCTACTCGCTGACGCCATGGTTTCAGCACAGATTACAGCCATCATGATTGTCATCCACTGCACAGAACTGTCAGGCTTGCTAGAAGACGACAAGCAGTAGAGATACGGATTTTTCAGATGAACTCTTGTTGTGCACGTTGCTGAGAGCAACTCGAGGTGAAAGTAAAGATGTGAAGGAAGTAGACATGGGCTTTAACCCCTGAGCGCCCAAGAGCCTCAAATATGGTCTCTCCAAATTGAAAGATTTCCTTGTTTGACTATTTTAATCTTTATCATGGTACAGTCAAAGGACATGTCCCTTTCACTCTAGCTTGAGACTTGTCTCCACTACCAATTAGTACAGTCAATTCATGTGGATCTCTTTTTAGATGATAGTTTGATTGGAATGAATTGGGAAGGGTCTCTATTTTGGTAAACATGAGGTGAGCGCTCAAGGATGAATTATGGATGAATTTTTTGTATATTTGACCCGCCGTTCTGCTCATTGAGAATCTTTTTTCGATAAACATACATGTACTCTTGAAAACTTTTCTTCCGAACAATACTTTCTTGAGTTTTGTGTCTCTCCGAACCCTGCTCTGCTTTGAGGTAGTGTTGACTGTTCACTGATACCCTTGTTTCTATGACTGAGGATTGCATCTAACATCGTTGTTCTCTGCAGAAAATTGTCACCATGTTCAAGACCGTGTTGGGAACATATATGGTGACATGAACACCTCATATTATTACCGCATAAAGCAGCTAATCACATTCTCCACAGTGAAATGGCTAACCATATTCAAATTCCATATTCAAATTCTTAACCCTCAAACGTCGAGGTGGACATCTTGCGTCCGATGGATGAAAAAGAATCAATATGTGTCAGTAGGATAAATGTGCAGCTATTCATCCTTGGAAATTTGTCTGGGAAGGGGAGATATTCTATTGTACTTTGACTTCCAATGAGTACTTTTGGATTATTTGAAACTAGTAATTCCCACAGTATCAAAATGGATGATTTCCAATGTGAGTGGTCAGTCCTTCAAGGGTTAACCTTCACCAAATAGTGTCCAATAAGGTACACTAATCTTTGCAACATTGGTCAACTCCCAGTCACTCCAGTGGTCCGCCCTTCAAGGGTTAACCTTCTCCAAATAGTGGCCAATAAGGTACACTAATCTTTGCAACATTGGTCAACTCCAGTCACTCCATTTGCACGAGTTAACCCTTAATCCCTATGCAAGTGCCCCAAATCTGGCCTTGTCCCAAGATTGGATTGACCATTAATATCTCACAAGGCGTACAGTGTATTCTTTCCTAACCCTCTTGCAATCTAATCAATCACATCTTTTGAATCTTATTTTTTAATCGGTGGGGCCATCTTAGGTTAAACAACACTATGGCCACTTTTCATTTGATGGAAGTGCAACTACACTATGGCCACTTTTCATTTGATGGAAGTGCAACTGTTCATCACTCGAATTTTGTGCAAACACTAGTAGAAAATGTAGGAATTTTGACAGAATTCTATTGATTTGGTCGCGTTGTCCCGATGAGTGTTATGTTGATTTCAACAAAAATCTGTTAAATTTTTACTGATTTATGTTGAAATCAACTAAACAATGCCCGGAACAACGCGACCAAATCAACAGAATTCTGTCAAAATTCCTGCGTTTTCTACTAGTGAAAAAGGAAAGATCATGCACATTCAATAGCTAGGTGTTTAATAGAGTTTTGCTATTTAATGGCACATCCCTTAGAGTACAACCAATCTTTCAAGGAAATGGTGCTTGGAAGGATTCAAAAATAATCTAAGTGTCATTTGTTTCAATCACTAACATTGTATTGGTTAGGAGGATTGTCTACAAGAATAATCTAAGTGTCATTTGTTTCAATCACTATGGAAGGATTGATAAGATGAGAAATATAAATAGATTGACCATGAAATTAAATATCAATTTTAATGTTGAAAACATTCTAACTATTAAAATACATATTACTTTCTTTTATTTGAAAATTTAAATATTTATTTAATAGAAAAAATTATTTATTACTTCCACCTTCATGGCTTGCAACACCAAAAAACTCTTAAATTTTATCTCATTAATCAAGTAGTTATTTATGTATTCAGCAATATTAAAAACAAATACTTCTAATCGCATCTGTTAATATTATTATAATATTTTTATAGATGTGAATTTTTCAAAAAATTCAATAATTAATGAAAGTCACATGAAACTAAGATTCAATTATAGATTGTAATAATGAGAATTTAAATGAAAAGTCTTCTAAGGAGAACGAGTGCAAAATTTCATAAATATTGAATTACTAATGCTTGTCCAAAACTAAGTCCTGTTGGGATGAAATAAACATTCTCATATTATCAAAATAACAATCAATCATTGTGGTTTACTTAGAACATTTTAATTTGTGTACATTGGGATATTTAGCGTTTTAGAATTGAAACAATTCATATCATTTAAATTCTTTTAATCATAAAATACATTAATACAATATAAATGTCAAGTTAATTTGAGAGTTGTTTTGAAATTTTGACAAAAGAAAATATAGATTGTAGTCATAAATTGCTGAAATAAGGCTAAAATTGTAAATATTATTATACATGGTCTTGTAATGTAGTCCATTCACTTACTTTCTTTGGGATTTATTTAGCGCTGGTCATTTTGGATCCTTGATTGACCATGATTCAAATAAGTTTTACCAATGAAGTTACACATAATAATCTAGTAATAAAAGCACATTGCCTCATTATTGAAGTGACATTCTTTAATCCTCACGTTATTTTACATTAGAAAGTTCTACTCACAATCTTAAGTTCAAATGGCATTTTGGTTTGCTCACGCCATCACTCCCTCCAAAGACATTAATTAATTGTGATATCAATGATGACCTTCCATTTTGTACCATTAATCTATTTATCCAGGTTGTAACAATTTTTGTATATGTAATTTTAAAATGTATGTATGCAAGCATACTAATCACTATACGAAGATGTATTCTTTATTTGAAAGCAAATGTGAACTGAACTACATGGATGTTATCACCACTATTGATCTTTTGAAAGTCAAAATTAAACCACTAATGGCATGTTGAATTTTGACACTTCAAAATTGAGAATTTTCTCATTAGAATCAACTTGATGAATCCTTTGATTTGATATTTAATTTAAATATATTAATTTCAACCATACACTCTACAAGAAAAAGACTAATAAAGTGTTTATTGTACTATCAGAAATCTATGAAGTAAAAACAATAGAGTTAATTGTAAAATCCTCACTACCTAAGCCTACATGGCTTAGATAGTAGAACTATCTCCAATCGACTCTTTATTCACGGTGGTCAAATATGACCACAGAAACTCTTCTTCTTCTTCTTAATTGTAAAATCATTTAACTATTGGCCCCTTCTATATGGTGCCTCTTTCAATACTTATTTTGGAAAACATCACTATCATATTAATGATTGTATTGGTAAGATTGAGGTTCCTTTTAGCTTGCTTTAAGAGATATCAATAATATATTGACTTGCATTGCCAAGTTCTTACCATAGATTATTCAATGAAATGAATCCTATTCAACTAGACTAATGGAACTTCTTCAAAATAAAATCTTTAATCAAATCAAACATATATAAAAATTGTAGAACAAAAGATATGAAGGTCAACAGATGAAAACTTATACAAAATATAATTTTTTTCCTTAAAAGTGCAAATCTAAATTTTGCTAGTGTTTACATTTTTCATTTTAGGAGATCTGTTCAATACAATCTAGGTGGTCAAAGCGTAAATAAATAGTTTTTTTATTGTTTAATCTTAAAAGAGATTATTCTAGTGCACTTGGATGCTAAGTGTGACTATATTAGTTTAGAACTTATTTGCAATGGCATTCCCAAACTTCCTTTAAGATTGAGAATTACAATCTAACCCCTTTCATTTGACTGCTTTGAAGCCAATCATATTACTGATCAAACAGTTTAAATGTAGGACAACTGTGTGATAGGCCATGATAGTGTGCTAAATGTGTACGATACTCGATAATGTTCTTGAAGAGGGGATCAAATTCTCTAGTGTACTTAAGGTGGGTACACCCCAAAACATAGTTGACCTTAAAGTGCCAACTACAGTTTGTGTGCATTTCCAAAATCAGTCATATACACAATCTGTAGATGATGGTGCTTTTGAAAACAAACTTTGACCCTTAATAACTTTTTTATACTGTATCCAAATGCTGCATTTTTTGGTGCATTAGAATGTGCTTTCACTTGCGAAGACGACTATAAGAAAATCTGAGTAGCCTAGTAATAGTAACTAGGTGTAGCACCAGTAAGTGGCACTTTTAGGTGTACCTACCTTATGGATCTTATGCTATGAGTACATATTGCATCAGGTCTAGATCTATTCAATTCTAACTTGAAGTCCCCATTTTTCAACCCAATTTCAACCTTCAATCCATAAACAACGCTTAGGCCATTTTTTGGTCAATGAATGAGAGAATATATTTTTGTATAGTATAGAAGTGCAACTATTCATCCTCAAAATTAGAGGTGGAAAGAGAAAATTTTCTACAATAGTTTGACTTCCAATGCGTGCTTTTTAATTTTTTCAAAACCAATGATTCTTTGAAAATTGATGATTTCCACGGTCACCAAAGTGTTGTTTAACCCTTAAAGGACGGACCTATCACCACGGGAAAAGGCGGAGAGCAATATGTGGTGCTTGACCAAGGGGAAAAACACTATTCACGCACATGTTTAGCTTTGGAAAAATTGCACAAACCAATATTTGATGCTACCCATTCAAAAATTGCAAGAAGGATACCATGGCACAAAACACTTTCATGTGAAAATCTTTACTATCTTCATAGAATTAGGGCTACCTAAAAATATGGAAGTAATTGAAGACACTAAATTTGACTTCCCATGATGATTGACATATGTGTGGTCACTTTCACAAAAATAACGGATGAAAATTGACAAGTATCCACTCACCAGATGAGATTTTTGTCATCCAAAGGACAATAAACGTCCTCCTCGTCGTTCAAGGGTTAAGATTTAAAACTCCTATTCCATAATATACTATCACACAATGTCAACCGAAGTGTAATTTTCAATACATTATAGGTTACAAGAGTGGGGGTTGCAATTGGGCTGGTTTATTTTGGGTCTGTCAACCGTGGTGCCAAAGGCTCAGCCGGCATAGCAGCAAGACCACGTCAACGCAGTATTACTTATCTTTTTCCCGCAGGAACAATTAACTGAGAAAGAAAACAATCCTCGCCGTCTTTCGGAAGATTCATTCATCTACTCATCGACAGATGTCTTGATCTCATCCCAATTGCTCATTCCGCCAACGGAAAACATCCATCACGACGATCACCTCAACAGCTTCACATTCATCCCGCCTACTCAAATTCCGGAATTCGCGCGACTCCCACTCAAAACAAACTCCCCGCACCCTCCGATGTGCTCAGATCCGAATCACGAGCCCGTTCTGCCGTCAGATTCAGGGGCAGGGGCAGCACCAGTGAACAAAATTCCAAAATCCGGGCAGCGGGCAGCGGTGTCGTCTCTCTCGGCTCGTCGCCCGAGCGCGCTTGAGGTTTGCGTTTGTGGTTTCGAGAATAGTTCCCAGCGATGGCTATGGCCGGACTCGTCCCCGTCACTGCCTCGGAGGACGACGTCGTCCTAGAACAACTGCAGGCCTTGGATACCTTGGAGTAGAGCTCAATGGTTCATTTCTGATGTTTTTTTTCGGGTTTGAAACCTGCTGGATCAGCGCTGGTGGGAGTTGTCGTGTGGTTTGGTTTTGTGGTTTGGGCTCCACGCGATTGCAATGTACGTTGTTGCGAGGTGAATTTTGAAGGTTTCCCGTGGATTTAGATTGGAGCCGTGTATGTAAGAGATTTGGAGGAGAAGATTTTTTGAGATTTGGAGGTTTTGGGAGGTTTGGTAATGGCTTAGATCCGAAGAAGAGGTGAAGTTTGTTGGAAGTTCGGAGGAGGAGGAGGAAGAGGCTGTGGGTGCAATGTGGCTTCTGTAGAGGTGGTGAGCGGGAGGTGAGGCTGGATAGGGTAGGGTTTGGATTAGGGCGTGGAGGTTTGGCGGGATGATCGCAGGAGGGGGCGCAATTGTGGCGCCCGCTCCCGGGTTGCCGACGAGCGAGCCTCAGCAGGYGCTGGATTGGAAATTCTCGCAGGTGTTTGGGGAGCGTGCCGCAGGAGAAGAAGTTCAGGAAGGTTCATCTTTTTTTCTCTCTTTTCTCACTGATCGGAGTTCTTGATCCCGCATGAAGTTTCTTAATGCATATCCGGAGACTAGGGCTCCCTCTGGATATTAGAAAGATTTTCGGTAGGGATGGCGCTGAGATTCGGGTGCTTTTTTAATGATGGAACAATTAGTGTTTTGCGAGTTGTGATTGTCGCTCAGAGCTTGCTGATAGTGGTCGCGTTTAGTTCTCCCGTGCTTTGTTACGTTGACACTTTAATTGGATCTCAAAATGGAGCTAGTGAAGCGTAGTATGTAATGACTGAGATTTCGTTTTAGGCAAATTTTGTGAATAGCGTCTCAAGCTATGAATCTGTTAAATCGCCGTTGTGATGGTCTGGATCTAGAGTTCTTGTATTGGTTTATGTCAAACCTTTTATTGTTCGTTCGAGCATACAGTTTACCTCTCTGATACTAACTTTAGTTTAGAAAAGAACGTACTGGCATGTAGGATGAGATTTTCTAAAGGTTGTTAAAAGGGATTCTGAGGATTCACATTGAGCTTCTTGTTTAGTACCTTCTCTGCTGCGTTCCTCAACTTTGTGGTTGACGTGCTCTCATGTACATTGGAAGTATGCGGTATTCCAATCTAGCGATGCACATTCGTTAGTAATCGTTGAATGTCTACTCTACGTTGTTGGACTGCTTCGGGCGAAAATTTAGCTAGTTCCTTGTTGTGGATAGTACTTGTTGATTTCAATTGCTAATTTTATATCTATTTCTTGCTCATAGTACCAAGCTATTATATTTAGGGTCTAGCTTTTTTTCTCCTTACAGTTCTATCACTAGGAGTATCGAAAGGTTACGTTTGCATCCAGTACTAGCCAAGTATGGTGGTAAATTTCATAATCCTTACATTTTCTTACTCTGAAGTTCTTGTTAGGACGTAGATCCTGGGAGAACAGCTAGTTCAAATCGAGTGAATCTTGTAGTATTGATATTATGTGTTGATTGTATCCAGCGACTGCGAAACATACGTATCTGCTGATGATCTGAGAATAAATTTATGGAACCTGGAAATCAGTGACCAAAGCTTCAATATTGTTGATATAAAGCCTGTCAATATGGAAGACCTTACAGGTAAATGGCTTTTGATGACAAAGTAATGTGTGAGCAGCTTCTTATTCGGTTCTCACCTCAATCTTGTTAAGGGCTGGATGTTTGGGAAGTGAAGGTTTTATTATTTTAACTGTGATTCTGGGTTTGTGAAAGCAGAGGTTATCACATCCGCTGAATTTCATCCGACACACTGCAATATGTTAGCTTACAGTAGCAGCAAGGGCTCCATCCGCCTTATTGATATGCGACAGTCGGCTCTTTGTGACAGACATTCTAAGCTGTACGCACTCTTCATTCCTGTTTGTCACTCAACGATGTGATTGTTTGTGAAATAAGTAGATGAAGTCAGGTCTGGTTCTGTTTTGTTCATGTATACCTGGCTTCATACTTTGTTTTAATTGTTATCTTCAAAAACCAGCTCTGTCTATGTTCAGCCTTGATGGATAATCTTTAGCTTGTGAGCCTGATATGATTTAGAGGCAGTGCGCTTGGTTAGGTTTTCTAGACTGGAAATGATTACAGTCCTCTGAAGTTATGGAAATGTTTTATACCAGCTTTGAGGAGCACGAGCCTGCAGGAACGAGATCTTTCTTTACAGAGATCATCGCATCAATATCTGATATCAAGTTTGCTAGAGGTGGTCGATACATCCTCAGCAGGGATTATATGACTCTCAAGGTCAGCATTATGATGCTCACTACATATTTGGATTTATTTAGAAACTTGTCTTTGTACTGTAGAATTCACTAGGATAGATTCCTCCCCACCCTCTGTCTGTCGAATTGGTCTGGAAACACGCTCTCTTCTTCTGGTTGCAGTACTATGTCTTGATGTGGTGGGGGCTTGTTGTGCAGTTGTGGGATGTGAACATGGAAGCATCTCCTGTCGCTACCCTCAAAGTACATGAATATTTGCGGCCAAAGGTACGCGTGCCAATAGTACAGAGTCTTGTATACTTTGTGTACGTTTCTTATGTGTGATAAATGGAGCTTTCGTAAACCAATACTCGGTATCTTCACCTCTACTTTCTTGTGGCATTTTTCTCATTCTATTTGTCGTATATCCGGCTCTAAATAATGTGACACTATCAGTTTTTTCGTTCACTGGCATGCTCTAGTTTTGATAATAGGTTAGAATGTTTACAGGATGAAGGGCTTTCCACTTTGTTCTTCGTTATCACTGTTCTTGAGATTTTTCGGGGTTAGATTTCTTATAGTGTAAACCCGACCCTAACTCAGTGGGATTTTTGGTTTKGCAGCTTTGTGATTTATACGAGAATGACTCAATATTTGACAAGTTTGAGTGCTGCCTTAGTGGAGATGGTCAGCGTGTTGCCACCGGTTCTTACAGGTATGTCAAGTTCTACAGATTTCACTTTTTTAATGTACTGTTGATGTTTCTTGTGGATATTTGAGGTGTTAAGTCTACTTGATGGAGGTTGTATCAAAGTGCTTTGCTGATTGTGCTAGTGTTTTAGCGAGAAAAAMTGCATTTAGGCAAAAGGGCTTGYTCTTGCTAGTACAGAGTTTCCCGATTTGCAGAAATTGCATCCAAGAAGAATGAGTTACTTGTGCGCACCCTCTTTGTTGCGATGTTTCCATCGGAAAATGATTCATACGTTTAACTGCAAAACTGTCGTTATTTGGACTAGTTTGTGTCAGCTATGTCACATATTATAATACCAGGACGTGTTTAATGGAGTATCGAGTCTTTTTCTTACTGCGCTCAGATAGTTTTCATTAAGGTCAATAAATGTGAGCAATTTGATTTACAGCAATTTGTTTCGCGTCTTTGGAGCTTCTCCCGGCAGTGAAGAGGGATCCACCTTGGAAGCGAGCAAAAGCCCCAATAGGTTGGTTRCCTCCTCTTTTTTTTCTGTGGCCACTTAGCTAGGTGTGGCTGCCTTCACTGTAATTAACCCTGTTTTGCACTGCATGATGTCTATCTCATTTTTGTTCTCTATTATCCTCTGTTTGGTGGTTTTACAATGATCTATCTGGCGGAACTTTAACGTAACCCACTTTATACTCGTATATACTTATGTCATTTCAGTAGGCGGTTGGTGACACCATCATCKAAACCTCCAAGCAGACTTGCTAACCTCGCTCGGGGTGGTCGCAATAGACGAGGTATTTCTTTCTCGGGTTAATTTGACTTTCCAGTTGATCTAGACAGTTGACTATCTCTCTAGTTTTGCAGTTCGTTTTGTGGTTTAGCATGAAAATTTGTCAGATTGACTTCTGGCATTTGGTGCAGTAACAGGGGGCGATGGGAGTCCAGGATCATCGGATTTTAATGGAGGGGCGCATGATTTCGCATCAAAGTTGCTACATCTAGCGTGGCATCCGCAAGCAAATGTGATCGCCTGTGCTGCCTCCAACAGCTTGTACATGTACTACGCCTAGGACTGACTGATCTCAACGAGATCCTTATTTTCAGTACCTCATATTCTTAATGCCCCACCTTCTGTGGAGTATCCATTCTTCGAGCCTTCTCATCTGCTTTACCGGTAGAGAGGTTGTGAGAACCTTGAAGGAGGCTGTTGTCTAGAAAGCAAATGCGCAGAGTGTGTTTGCTCTAATTATAAATTGGTCTGTTTAGGGRGTGAGGYTCAGGCCTTACTAGATGWATTTGAGTCAGTGAGTKAGTCTAGTGAGAAGGCATGTGTCTTTTYAAAAGCTCAAATTTTCCGTTAGGTCTCTTTAGTAATTTATCTATCACATGCCTTACCCTAATCCCTGTAGGGGCATGCATTATTCGGCTACAAATCGCCAACATTTTGCTTCTTAGAGATGTTTGCACTTACCCGTCAAGAAATGCTTCTTGTAGTGCCCACCTTTGATGAGAATTTGTTTCATTTTGAGGAAAGAGGCTATAGCTTCATTGTTCTGTTCTCTTTGACTGTCCTTGTGKGGGAGTTGAGAGGTCTAATTTCTCGTCTTGCTTAGTTGAGCAGATGATGTTTTAATCTCATTCTTTTGGTACTATGGGTTATAAAAATACCTAGTTTTCCCCGTGTGTCGCTTTCCTGAGCTTTGAGAGTTTTTTTGTGAAACTCCGTTTCTGACCCATCCTAGAGGAAAATATTGATTGCAAAGCGTACTTCAGGTGGAATAAGTATTATCCGACAAATTTTGTATGGACCAGCGTATGCTCGAACCGTGATGTTYGGAAACTTCGTTGTTACCTTGACCTTCTTACCTAGGGCATAGTGATGATCATCGCTTAGAAATTAAATGCAATATTATTTGATTGTTTGTTGGTTGACGTCGTTTGGAAATTGAATTCCTGTACGTCACGATCCTGTCCTGTGCTTGCAAATGCTGTTCAGAAATCCTTTAGAGGCGTGCAGGGGTGATTTGGCAGGCGTTTTTCTCAAGAGTTCCCCATCACAATTTCAAGGTTTGTGTTCATTTGCTGTGATTTTATAAATACCGACTCGTGTTACTTCAATTTCTAGCGCATCAATAAGATCCATGCTTTCGAGCTTGCGATTGGTAAGGGATCCTTAATTTGCTGAGAACGGTATTGAAGACAGTGGAGGGGGTGGGAGTCTCCACAGCCTCCAGGCGTTACTGTAGAGGTGACAACATCGTTTTTTGGCGATTACTGGTCAATTTGTGTCTTTGTAGAATTGCATATGTTCGTGCTCTTTTGGAAGTGACCCAATATTTCAATATATGTGATACCTTCACGAATATATTCTCTCTCTCTGATTGCTTGTTTGTCACGATTTCATGATTCAAAATCTGTTAAATTGACTCAAAATCTTCTCAGCCGCTAAATTCGGAGGCCTGCCTCGTACTCAGTAATTGTTCTCTACGTTCATTGGGAAAGTCGTTTTCTTCAGGAGTTCTGAATGCATGTGTTTTTCAGACTAATCAGCTTGAAAATCGCAAAAATACGCTTTCGAAATAAGCTCAGTTTACGTTTTTTATGCAGGGAATAAGATTGAGGTGACCAAAGTGGGCTTGATGTGGTCATAGCATTATAGCATATAGAAAAATGTGTGCCCGTGAAACTCGCTGATCTGATTGGGTGTAACTCTTGACCTGTCAAGGACCGACATGTAGCTTTTCCAACCAGGTGACTCTCTACCCTCTTCAACTSCCCTTCACACGTCATTTCGATTTACCTGTAGATTCTTTGCCTTGCATAGATAAATCGAAATTTTGCAGTTTGACCAGAYTTTCGACACAATTTGGAAATTAATGCTATTTAATATTATTCATTCAATCTCAACGCGAGCTTGACTTGACTCTCTTATGTGTTTTGCTAATGACTGAAGTGATACATGATTTTCTTGACCGCTTATATCTTTTCGAGCTCACTACCGCCAAATCATTTAACGATCTTGCTGCTTTCATCAAAGTGAATGCAGGGAGTAATTGAAGACAAAATCCTTCTTTGATATTAACTTGTCAGGTTTAGTGAAATCTGACCTAGAATACCTGCTCTTAGCYTACTCAGAATGGAATTAATTTGCCGAGTATTAATTTGTCATGACGGGACAAGTCTCAGTTGGGTATAGTGCATCGCCTTCTAAGCTGAATAAAAAAACGAGTGTAGTAATATTTGTAGTGAGGTTCAATCCATAAAACTAGAGGCCAGAACAGCCAAATGAATKTCAATGATGTTGAGTGTTTCCTAGTGCGGTAGTGACATTTTCGTAAGTGTCGACGTTATCCAGGTAGTCGATGAGGTCAAGCAATTCCCTGTCCCGTGAGTTGTCGATGTAAGTGCCGATGGCRATGGCGTTGTTTGGCTGCAGTAGGTACGAGTGGGGGTTGTTATCGACGATGATGGTCTTGCTGAGGGGTCTGCCCAAGCGCGAAAGGTCTTTCACAAACCCTCCTTGCATGGGWCGGCAGGAGTTTCTGTAGAGACGGTACTGGATGAGGTTGTCTCGATCGAGCACATCCAGCAATGGGTCTGCATACTTGCGCAAACTGGCYGTGAACACGACGACTTCGAACTTTCGGGAGACGGCTTGCAGGAATCGGTCCACGTAGGGGCGCTTCAGCACGTAGACGGTTGTCATTCGACCCTCAATTTCAACGTTGATCACGAAGTCGTAGTTGCGGGTGGGCTTGAAGGAGGAGTGGACCAATGTCTCGTCCAAGTCCAGGACGAGTGTTTTCTTGCCATGGTCCTCCCGCCTCATAGGCGGCAGGGTCATGATTTCGCTCATACATCCTTCTTCAATATCCACCGCAATATCTTGTCACTGCTCATGATCATCATCACCTGCTTTATATCAATTCTCATCTCTTTGGCCACTTCTTCATGAATAATTTGGTTTTATTCTAGCTTTAGTGTTGCCGCTCTACTCTGCAGTGTCAAAATTGGTTAGAAGCATCTATTTTGCTTCTAACCAAATTTTCTTGCAGCTGACAACTGATCTGTACAATTCCCATCATCATCATTTACTTTTWAGGTCCATTCCCTCTTGGTGTTAAGAATGATGTTAGTATGAGTGCTAAAAATGAATTTAGGGACGCCTTTGGACTACATTCACTTTGCTGAGACCATTCTCAAACTCAAGTGCGATTGCACCAAAAGCTGCTCTGATCTGTTCCAGATATTTTTTTTACTTGAATTCAGTTTTAGCGACGGTATTGAAGGCAATGAGCTGGTGATTACGTACTTGAGAAGGATGGTCACCCAGCAAATCTCCCCTTTGTTTCTCCTTGTAAGTGGTTCTTCTCTTATTCCTTTTTGCGCAATATAAAGTTACTAGAGTTAATTATTTAGACGATCATATCCAGACACTTTAATGGATGAATGTGAGGTTGTTTCCCTAAGTGGACAACCAGCCTGATAATGCACTATCAGAAAATCTTTGAGCCATGTTCATTAGTGGTGTATGTACTACGCTTGATTAGGGTTACCCAAAGTTGCTATTAAGAATGGCTCATTTCAGGTTAGGAATCTTACCATACTCATAGGATGAAATGGAAGGAATGTCGTAGGGAATCTAATTTTCTGTATTTGGAATTGTGTAGTCAAAACATCAGCACAAGCGTTTTTGAAACTACTAGAATTCATGTAGGTATGCAAGTAAGCCAATTTTGGTTGAACATATTTGTTGATATTTCAATCGTGGAGTTTTGTGTTTTATTTTATGATTTAAACTACTTTGATAAAGCAGACATTCTTGGGAAGTGTGCTTTAGCAGAATCCTTATGTTTCAAGACATCATGCAAGAGGCACTTGAGTTGATGTTATAATAAATGAGATCTATACTAATTGACAAGAAGAAGAAGAACCAGCTCGAACAAAATCGAAGCATCGTGTAAGCGGAACTTACACGGTTATGTTGGAAGAGGATGTCCACTAATCCTTTGTCATTGAGAACTCATTCTACGAAGTCAGTGGTATTTCGGCAACATGGTCACCACGGAGAGTATGTATCTAAATTGATCTTTCCTTTCGACTCCATTTTTGAGACTTTGCCTTTTGGTTCCTAATTGTGTCCTTTGATATTATGAAATGTACCTTTTCAACAATTTTTACACCCTTTTGTCTACTTTAGCATCTTTTCGTTGTCAATCCATGCTTGTGATTTATTCATGAATGTTAAACTTGCCACAAGGATTATGCYACAGKATTCTTGCATGTACTACTTGTTGTAGACAACAGACTCTAGTTCTCTTCTAGCTAGGTTTTGGTGGTATAGAAATTTTCCCATATGTTTTATACAAAAAGAAAACAATAGTGAATGTAATTGTTTTGTACTAAAAGATGTCACTTGTATTCTACAATTGAATTACAAATGAATGGTGAGATTCCTTGCTTGCCTTTACCTTTTGAAGTATTTTTGAAAATTGAATTCATGAATGAAGTCACTAGCATCTTATTTACTCTCATTTCTAATTTCTAATTGGAGAGGATGTGACCATTTACAATGAGTCATATCTTCATTCAACAAAAATGTCTCTATTGGCAATAAGAAGGGTTGCGCTCCTAATTTACCTCTTATAGCTTTTCTTCAAGTTTTGATTTTGGTGATTTGTTTGTGAAACTATGAGGATGGACATGTTGTACTCCTAAAGCATAGTGCTAGGATGCCAACATCTTACAACGGARGTCACCACGAAGACTTGTAACTTTGTTTAYCAAATGACCTAAATCACTTGCARTSGCAATTTTGAGTTTTGAACTTAGTGTAGAATTCTWGTCAAAGCTTGCAAAAGTCAATTTCACTATTTTAAGTAGATTTGAAGAATATTTGAAGAATATTAAAACATTGACATTGATAGAATCAATTGTTTTTCTACATTACTCTTTGTAATGATAGTCTAGTTGTATACTATGTTATGTGAAGGGATGTTAACAATGATTTTTTCATAAATGTATGTAAAAATTAAAGTAGGCACTATCTATTTGTTATTTAATTGTTTAGGATTTAGGGTCCTACCAAAAACATTAACAAATTCAAATGATGGGAAACTTATACTCAACAATATTAACTTTCAAAACTTATTTTTACCTTCAAAAATGTAGGATATGATAACTTTTTCTGTTGGTATATTTTATTTCATTGATTTCAACTTCAAGGAATATARTAGTGGCCATTTAGATATTTAATATGAAGGTTTGGAGATATAGAATTTGTTAGAGTTGGAAGTGACTTTTTAGAGGCCAAAAACTCTTGTTTATATTTTTAATTTGGGTGGTTTTCATCCCAATTTGTASAACTTTGTTGATGGTATATAGTATCCAAATTACTTAAATAAATTGTGTAGTTGTTTTTATTTAGATATGGGATTTTGTCTYAAGAATATGAGTTAAGYTTAAGTCATATTAGTTGTTRTTCATATAAATATGGAGGGCTGTTYTGAAAAATTGGTAAACTTGTGTATTGCACTTTTATAGTTTTGTCTTTGTGTTCCTCAAACTAGATATTTGATATTTGTTTGGTTRTTTTTGTTTCTTAGTAAAATTAAGGTTAAAAAATGAAGCTTCTTAGATTTAGTTTCATTAAGTTTGWATACTATATAGAAATTTTCTAAGAATGAGTATTTTATTATAGTTTGACTTTGAAAGTTCATAATAATGAAATAAAATGTAAAATCACAAAACTTTGATTAGAATGCTATAATATTAGAATGTTCTACATCTATTCAAAAAATTCAGATTTTTGAAGAATATTTTGTAGTTGATAAGAATTTTTAAACATTTCTTTTCAAATTTTTATAGTAATTTCAATTTTGTGGCATTCAATTTCACCTTGCCCACATACAAATTTTTTTTTTTTTAAATTCTATTGACAGTTCTTAATTATTCTGCAATTGGTGTCATGACTCTTAAATGCCTTATTTCATTGAGATAGTCAAAGACCTCAAAATAGCAAAATAATATAATCACATGCAATTGCAAAATATTTATCTACAGAAAAAAAATATATATTTGTAATATTTGAAGGACAAGATAGTGTAAGGCTTTTTTAACCCCTAAAGTCCCAAGGCCATTTTTTTTTGTCAAAAGCCACTAAAAAATGCCATTTTTGCTACAGTCACCGAAGAAAACAAAACATAATCTTTCTTAAAATCAAACTGGACGATCTTGTACTTCACTTGTCTTAGATTATGAAGTAAAAATTTCATGAAGTTTGATCATATAGATTGGAAGACATTAGCATTCAAACTTGAAAAAGAAAGTTTTTTTTTAACATTGGTCTACAATTTTTGATGACTTTGACCGCCATTTGTGGAAATTTTTAGCACTACAGTCATTGACCTTAAATTTTTTATGTTGAAGAATAGAGTTGAAAGTCTAGAAAAAAAATTCAATAAACAACAACTTGATTTTCATTCTTTAAATGTTTTTTAAGTACAAGTAGGTCCAAGATTGCAAGAAAAATTAAATGGTTAATAGCTCTAAGATGAGATTGAAACACAATAATTCCAATGGTGAAAGCTTGTCATATTTTTTTCACAACAAGAATAATTGAAAAATATATTGAGACAAGTCTAGTCTTGTATTTTGGAAGGCCATATAATGAATGATACAAAACAAAGAAGTAGAAGCAGAGAAGAATCCTACAAGTCAAAACAAAAACTAATGCAATGAGATACTTAATAAAGAACAAAGAAAAATTCTTTTGTCAACAAAGGATATTAAAGGAAGTTCAATAATTATTTATTGATGTCATCAATACATTAGCAATACTACACCAAATGTTCCCATTTTTGGCTACAAASCCACAATGACTCTAAAGGTGCCAAGAATTTGGCTACAAGATTGAGCTTCAAGAGTGGATTATGTCTCTTTTAACTATAGCAAYTTGTTCCTTTATGCAAATTATACCCTCACTACCATAATAGAATAATTGCCTAATCAATTTGAAAGTTTGTAGTTGACTATGACACTTAAAATCTTCTCTAGACTAGAATAATCAATATCACGTTAGTAGTGATTACTTATACATCATTCTCAAGTGGGTTGTTTAATTTTCAAATTTTAATTTCTATTATTTTTATGTATACTKAAGAAGTTCATCTTTATATRAATGTATTTTACTTGGTATTTTTTATTTATGAAATTAGAACTTGTTAAATGGAAATATAAAATTACATATGTAAAAAAAATCAAAATTATTAATTTTAGCAAAATAATGGATTAGATACATTCRAYCATTATAATTATGACATTGTATTACATATCTTCATGACCTCAAAGGTGACAAAATCATTCTTGATACCATTGGAAACCACTTGATTAAAGAGATTATATGTCAATAGATTCAAAATTTTAAAGAAAAAAATATTGAACAAAATATGTAAAAATAAAAAAAATAATAATCATTTAAAAAAACTAAATTCATACTTTTTTTTCCTTTGTTTTTAAAATGTTACGAGCTACTTTACTTTTGCTTTACTTTACTTTAGGTTCTACAATTTTGACTTTACAAGCCTCGATAGTAGAGTTTCCTTCATAGATTGGATATAAATTTCTCCAATCTCCCAACCTTCAATGGCCTGTAATCTTAGGTAAGTGTTTTTTAAAAAAAATTATTTTAGAAATGTTATGAGCTACTTTATTTTAGCTTTACTTACCTTTACTTTAGGTTCCACAATTTTGACTTTACAAGCCTCGATAGTATAGTTGCCTTCATAGATTGGATATAAATTTCTCCAATCTCCCAACCCTCAATGGTCTATAATCTTAGGTAAGTGCAAATTTTGTTACGGGAACCCACCCACCTAAATCCTTGTTTGTCTATGATGTACACCCTCTTGATTAACTCTAAGTGGGATTCTCTAACCCTGATTTAACTCATGCTTAACTCAGGTTCCGGGAGCAGTGAGGCGCGAGTTCTCGACAGTGGAACAGAGCCGAACCACGAGCTGTGTCAGGACGACGACGACGACGACGACGACGCATGATTGCTGCTCGCCCGATTCCTTTCGCCCCCATCCAATCTTGCTGTCGTTGCTTCTAGCGCGTCGAAATCATTGCCACCACCGTGAAGCTCTCTCGTCGCTGATTCCGTCGATGGGTGCCAAGCCCATACTCACCCCAGTTCGACTGATTTAGGGTTTGGGGCTCTCCCTCCCTCCAGCCTCAGCTTTGGTTCTCCTTCTCTCGCCATGCTGTGGATGGGGGTCGCATAATTGGGTCGCAACCATGAGTCGGTTGTCCTTCAGGCCCCGGCCGTTGGACATTCACAAGAAGCTGCCGATTGTGAGGTCCATCAAGGACCTGGACATCGAGGATTCCAGCAGCGGGGGGCGCCATGGGTCGAGTACTGCTGCTCTGGATGGGGATTGCGACAATTTGGTGAGCTTGCTAGTGATGGAATGGAATGAAATCGTCTGATTTGAGGGAGAATTTTTTGGGTTTTTGTTGACTGGGGGGGGGATTGTGGGGGTTTGGTTTGGTTTGGTTTGGTTGTAGGTGTTGACACCTGCGAAGAAAGCAGCAGCTGGTTCCGACATTCCGACTCCGCAGTATCTAGTCGTCGACAGCTATGAAAGGGACTACACRCGGTCTTTTGTGCAGCCTCCRTCTTACATTCGAGGACGACCAGGCAAGGCATAGTTTGACATCTCGAAATTTCGTTTTTAGGGTTTCAGAGGAGTGCTTGGAGTTCATAATCAATTTTACCTGGTTACAGAGCTCTCGTCAGCTTACCTGGTATCAGTCTGATTTTTATTTACAGTCTGTGAATTGAATTGTCGGTTCTGGTTCTTAATTTTAGAGATTCTGGTACTGCATGATATCAGTGAGTTTCATAGTGTTGGTATTTACTCAATGCAGCTGATTATTGGAAGGAGTTCAAGGGGTTTTAGATGCAGTAATTTTTTGACAGGGTCAATGACCACGTGAATTATTTTTTGGTCTTGCAGCAAGAAGCGAAAGTGCCGAATTTTGTGAATATGATTTGGATAGCGAAGATGAGCACTGGCTACTGCAGTTTAACAGCGACCGAAGAATTCTGCCTCCAGAGAAGTACAGTTTCTGAACATTAATAGCACCATAATACAATCTTATTTGCATATGATATGCTATCCATTGTATTATTTTAGAGTCTCTTGGTTCAGTGCAAAATGCTTCTGTGTGGAAGCCCACTCTATATTTCTAGATTTCATATGTCACTTAGTCGTTTATGTCATGAAAATACTATTATCGGCATGATTTATCAGTACTGCGAACATAGTACCAGTGATACGATTGGGTGACTACTTGTGCAGGTTCGAGACGATGTTGTACAAGTTGGAATGATTGAGTGATTAGTTTCTCTATTGCCGAGTTTTCAGAATCAGGTTCGTAATCACAATTCGCAAATGTTTCTTGTGCGTTGACGGAAGTGGTATACTCAACGGATTTAAGTCAGGAAGAAGGGTGTCTGAATATATATTTGAAACTTAATTCGATTTCATCGCTGAAATAACGATCCTCTTGGAAGCCTCTCGCTACAAAACAATGCTAAAGTGCTGTTGTATGAGAGGTGAACCCGACCTTGTTTTTTGTTTTTTTCTATGTCGGCACACCTAAAGAGCTGCTCGTTCAAAGTCTTACATCGAAGTCTAGAAGATTCATCGTGACACTTAAAAAGAGCGACATTGCAGCACTTAGCAGGCAACTGAAGTTGATAGCGTTGGAGTTTGATCATCTAGCATTTTGAATAGTGGCATTTGATCACAAGACTCTTGTCTCGTCTTAGGGTTTAGATTTTCATCATGAATGTTGGATGAATTGATTGGAGGATACCGACGGTATTTCTCCGGGATGATAAATAATGTGACAGATTTTGTGATAGGAGTTGTGACAGGGCTTGTGACTTAACCCTTGAGCGCCCTCAATTTGCGTCCCGGAATGAGAACCACTTGCCGGGCAATTTGGAACCACGACTGGAGAACTTGCATCCGGAGGACTTGGCCCGTTGAAAATGGAAACTAAACCATTACGGTCTACAGGTTCTAAGAATTATTTTGGCACTTTCTAGTGTGTGGATGGGCAAATTATAGTCGTCAAAGTTGCATTGACTAAGGGTGGCAGGACGAATTTTGGGCGAGTCTGCCTCTTTGGAAGTACAGTAGAAATGGAAAACGCCAGGTTGGGTGGTTGCGATGAATTTTTGGCAGGGGTTAGGGCTTGGAGTTATCTCGCAGGCTGCCAATTTCCAGAATGATCTAACATCAGTAGACCACGTTTGCAAAGGGCCATCAATTTGAGGGTGAGACACCGCACAATGAAACACAGACTGGAAATGGTCCTTAGGCACAGTGCGCAAAAAATGCCCTTTCTTTGTAAGAGCACAACTGACTAGCCACCCACGTGCGTGTATGGAATCACAATTGCCCACTTTGGGGAATCACTGAGGTGGGTACACCCAAAACCGACACATATTGGCATTGTGGCTAGTTACTATTATTAGTGTATTCAGATTTTCTTGTTGGCAAGTGAAAGGAGGTTCCCATGCACCAAAGAATGCGACATTTGGATACACTATTCAAAAGTTATGAAGGATCAAAGCTTGGTTCTCAAAGTGTTTCTTCCACATAGGTACAGAATTGAGTTTGGAGATGTACAAGTCTAAAGACGGTGGTATAGACGGTATAGACGGTTTCAGATCAAGGGCAATTTTGGGGGTGCCTATTGTATAGTATAGCCCTCAAACCAAGTTTGGAGGTGTACAAGTCTAAAGATGGTGGTTTTAGATCAAGGGCAATTTTGGGTGTGCCTACTGTGTAGTACGGCCTTCAAACCGTGTATGTATTTGGTATATTAGAATCTGGATTTGGGCCTTGTTTGGGGAATATTAGGTTTTGAGAGGCCACATTTTTGCCCCTAGGGTGTACAGGGATTAATGTAATAGAAGAAGTATAGCTTGCTCTAGATGGATTATGAGTGCAATAGATACATGGAAAAGTGCATCCAAGTATATTGTAAAAGCAATTTTTGTAAATCATGTTAGTTCTTTAGTGATGTTACTAGCATATTCTTTTAGAGTAGTACTTATAATTTTGGTTCTTTGACCAACCACAAAAAGCAATAAATAACTATATTAGTTGAAGATTGCAAGTTTTGGTTTTGCCAACACTATGAAGTCCACAATCCAATGCAATAACAAGCAAATAAAATAAGAAAAATAGGTAATGGGATAAAATAAATGTACAATTAGATACAAAGTTTTAATAAGTGATAAAAAGTTTCTACATTATGTGCTTTTGCCAAGAGAATGCACTTACCTTCAAGTTGAGCCCTTGAAAGATGTCAAATTGCATTGAATCACTAATAAGATAAGTTTTAGGGTTGATTATATTAAAGAATTCACCTCCGTTTGTAGTTTGTACTATATCTATCATGCAACCCTTCATTCGCCCAATAGAAGCATTGAGCAGAAGCGAGAGCATGTTGGTTACCTTAGCCACAACAAAACACATGAGGGAAATTTGGGATAATGATGTTACTAYWAAATTGGAATAGAACTGACAACATCATGCAACACCAACCACATTTCACAAACAATACTAACAAATGACCAACTCTTAATGYTGATAGATGAAAGGTTTACAAGAATTCAAAGAGATAGAGTAGGTCCCTTATACAAAAACTTCAATCTCCATATTGTTAGCACAATTCCACCACATCCTCAGAGAAACATTGAAATTCTTGTTTAGTRGRTGCATCACTAGAACAATAGACTGCATATCCTTCTAAAAGATCCAACCACAAACTATAACAACCTTTGGAACTAGACACCAAAGAACTAGGAATCACCTAATATGTGCCCCACAAGAAAGAATCAGTCACCAATCTCATCAAGGCCTCTCCAAACAAGTGTAGATAGCTAGATTAGACCAACAGTGGAATTGAGACTACAATGTCCATTTCATTAAAGTTGCACGAAATCTTAAACATAAAAAAAAATCCATTTATATAGGGTCTACAAACTAGGGCATGTATGGATTTATATTCTAACATGTTTGATTTGAAAGGTACTCAAAAACTAAAACAGTGCCGATTTATGAAATGAATATTTCATACATTACTATTGCCTTATATGCTAAGGCTATGGCATGCTACAATGATTTCATCAAGAACATCATTTGAAATACAACCATGGTATACCACCTCTTTAACAACACAACCATCCAATAGAATCACCATTTGCCAAATGGCCTTGTAGCTCATGAATGAACAAAAGTTGAATAAGTATCTGTCATTTAGACATAATACTATTGAGAAATTTCTCATGATAAATGGCCAAAGATAGAATATTATGTAGATGTCATACTAAATTTTTTTGTAAACAAAGAACATAGTAGCAAGTTAAACATGTCTTGCTTAGAATAATTATTGGAAACACCCCATTTGTATGGATCAATAATAGTACATAGGTAATCAGATGGAGGTTTTAAATACTTAAATCTCAAATGTAGCCTAAGAGACTAGGTTTTTAATGTATTTTTCAAATTTTTTGACGTTTCAAGGTAAAGAGAAAAACATCCAAAAATCCTCTTAGACTAATGCCAAAATATAATCTTTCTCATTATTCTAAGTCCTTGGATCACATGCACAATTTTTTTCTCTTCAGAATAACAACTGAGCATTATATTTGATAATGTTGTAGACCTTCAAACAATTGTAAGTATATACCTACAACTAGGTTCAAGGCTTGTAGGCTCACATCTTGCCAACGCTCAATCTTGCCGACTGTCTACCATCTTTGTYGTGATTCTCGAGAATTCAACCTCYTGCAAATTATAGAATCTACAAAGGAAGTGAACAATTTCTAGATTTCCACCCAATCCTCATATTTTCTAAATCCGTCTCGACATAATGGTCTGCTTGTGCAACATTCCCAATGACGTTTGCACCAATCGTACTTGCCATAGCCAAACAATCGACGTCTTCATTCGCTGAGAGGAACAAGTTTTGTGGTGTTAGTTCTAAATCGACGACGGTGGCGCTATCAAGACCTGAAAAATGAAGAGTCATGTTTGGATACGCTACTTGTTGCACTCCACTCGTATTGTAGCATATGGTGCTGTTGGAAAATGGTGTTGTTGGGTACTTGATGAGGTCTTTCAAATGCTGTCGAAAAATGTAGTCACCCAAGGTTAGTACACCCTCAATCCAAATTGCATTTATATCAATCAATTATATTATTTAATATAATGCCATACTCGTTATATTGAGACTTTTTGCAATCTCATTATTATCCTGGACTCAAAGATAAACTACTTTATCTCTTTTAGTATTATTATTTTATAAATAGGTAACAACACCAACTTTTAGAATGTCATTGTAGCCTTCTAGGATCACTATTTGAGCCATTATTTATTTTTGGTTTCAATTTACTAATTTTTTTAMATGAATGTTTTAATTAAATAGCATTCTGTCTCAATATGTGCAAAAAGTCTGGATATAACGAATATGGCCTTAATTTTATATTCATTTGATGCAAAGTATTGCAAATGATTTGCTATTGAAAGTCTACTTAAAACATAATGATGAGTTTTGTAACATGATTGTAAAACAACATTATTTACCTCTGCGATAACAGTCCAAATGTCTTCCATGAGCATGATTACTGTTGTTCCTGAGTCGAAAAGCGTTCCGCCAGACTGTGAAGTAGAGTTGAATTTTAATGATGTGGTTGGGATCTTCACATCCATGCCATTTATGCTAATCCCCGTCATGCTGACCCAATAAAATGTAGGATCATTATTCAAAATTGGAGTGTACACCAATTGTAGGTTGTTGTTASTGTCAGGCACCCCAAATACCAAGGATGAAGTTAAAGTTGCGGAAACCAMGAACGGAACAAGGCAATACGAAAACACATTGACGGCCGAGTTTAATGTACTCAGTTGGTTTGGTAGAGAAAGCGCCCCGCGAGCGAATCCAACAATGCCATCTACTTGTCCAAAGCTCGCGGTGTTGTTGTTCATACATCCAAATCGAATGTTTGGGATACTCATCGTCGACGATGAGTTGCTGAATGAAATGGTTTCAGTTGACAATGTTCCTTCCAATTCACTTCCTTGTTGGACATAGGTATAGCGGATTTCGCACGTGTGGAGGCTACTGCAAAAGGCCAGGTTTCTTAACTGCAATCAACAAATCCATAGTATGGTGAATTTCGTTAAATTGGCAGTRTTACAGTAAAATGGCACAACGTTTCATTAAAATGGCATSAAATATGTTAGAAATTGCACTACATTCCATTAAATTGGCACAACATTTCACTCAAATCGCACATAATACAACCACTTTTGGCGCTAAAAACCCGCCAATTTAACAAAATTCACCATAATTATAGAATTAACTATGCTCAAATTTTAGACCACAGTCATTCAATCTTCAAATATTTTTAGTCCAAAAATGATGATCACGAGCACATCTCACAAAAACACACACACGCACACTATTAAACGGATATTTCGTTAAAATGGTAGTATTCCACAAACTTGGCACTTTCAAGTTAAGACCATGTGGTCTAAAATCTATACCAGTCCTAGAAAACAAATAGAAAAATGGCAGAAGAATGGCGCCATATTAACAAAACATCTGTTGTTATGCCAAGCTCAGTCCTAATTAACCTTGGAAGATACATGTGACTGCTCGAAATTGACAAATATTCTCAAAACTGCAAAAAAAAAAAAAAAAAAAAAAATCAACTCTAGTAAACAATATTAAAGAGCCATTGATCAATCAAATTTGATTCCATTTTTGGAAGTTTGGAACTGCAGGCTCTTATTTAGCATAACTTTTTTATTCCAACCATTGCATCTTCATTAAAATTAGCCTCTGTAGAAGTTTGTTGATTCTCTTATCTTAAAATTTATATGGAAAAAACTCTAAAAATTTTACAACGTTAAAACAATTGAAAAGAGTGGTGAGCTCGTTTGTGAGCTTGTTTGTGAGCTTGTTTGTGAGCTTACCAGTGTGCTGTTACAACTGGAGCTGTCGCAAGCAACCGTCGAGTAGGTGCTGGACTTGGAGGGATCGAAAAACGGGTTGGTTTCATTGAAGCATTGGATGCAAGGGACGCACTGCACCCACAACAGATCACTCCCAGTGTCCACAGTGAGGAAGAATTTCTGCGCAGGAGTGCCCAAGTAGAGAGTGATGACATATTCATACGACACCTCTGGTAAGCCGGAGCTGATGGAGGTGTTGAATTCCACCGCAGCAGCAGCCGCGAGGCCCCGGCGCGCCATGCGAGCAGTTTCGCGTGCGGCTGCGGCGTGGTAACGGGCCGCAGTTGTGGTGCCAGGCACACTCAGTGGTGACTCTGGGTGGTCCCGGTGCATCAAGCTAGCTCGAATTACCTGGACGTACGTCAAATTTTGTTAAATTGGTCCAATTCCACAAAAAGAAAAGCACAAGGAAAGGAAACGCAATGATTTCGAGAGAGCTCTAAGAGGTGGCAAATGTAGCGTAGAGACCACGGTAATGTGGAGGAGAAAGAAATTTGCTGCTTCTAATTTGCATATCTATGTTCAAKAGTTAATCGTCAATTTTAGTGAAGTAACTGCTACTGGATCAACTGGAGGGGATTAGATCGCTTTCGAATTGGACGAGGCGCCACTCAGGCTCAATTCAACTGCTCAAGGATCGAGATTAATGGAGGTAATGCTAATTAGGAGACCACTGAATCAAGAATGTTCAAGATCGAGTGTACATTTTTCTTCATCAGCAGACTGACCATTAATTAACTGCCACATTAATTATGAGTTAATAAGCTAACGTCTCCTTCTCAACGAAAGAAAACTTGACCGCAGCATGAGTTCCTATTCTCTTCTAGCAAGTCGAGAGTACACGTACTAATCCACCCGACCTAGTGCGCGAGTGAATACAAACAGATCCAAAGAGAAGACATTGAATTCTCCGGCTCTGGTCCGATCAAGGCGTATTCCACAATAACAAATGTTACAAAATTAAGAAACTAAGAAAGTGAAGCCGTTGCTAGCTAAACATGCCCACGTGGMGATTTCCTTAGTAGACTGAATTACCCCCACAATACCGTAGTTTCTTCATTCTAGGTCTGGACATATCGATATCACTCAGAGTTCCTCAATCAAGATTCTTCCGTTTCAAAAGTCTAATGAATTTCACCTCCCATTCAGGAATCAGGACTACACGATTTCATGTTCGATTTGAAGTCAGAGGTAAACAAAGCGCCTAGCTACTGCAAGAATTCTTTACGAGATTTAACATGTGTCGAGAAATTCTCTGTGGCTTTTCACCTTGTTGGAGTTGAACTCCAGTAATCCCCTCCCAGTCTGCTGCGCATTGGCAAGCCCCGAAGCTCCTGACATGGCCAGCAAAGCCAACACCCACCAACAAGTAAYAAGCCCAAACCCCCTTCCAGCTGCCATGATCGGTCGATCGCCGCTCAGTGTTCAGAAATCAGTAATGAAAATCACAATTAAAGCTCAYGGGGACTTCAATGCTGAATTGAAGTACCCCAAGTGAGCTTCAATTCGAAATGCAATTATGCTTGTGGAACTGCCGAATGCTTGTTCCCTTTAAGTACCTTGATGCRGCCATTTTTGCAATGGAAAAGCGCGATCGTCAGTGAAGCACACCCGCCGAGTGCAACGTTACTCGTGAAGTGGTTTCTTCCRCCAACTTGAGCTGCACAGCAACTGTTAAAGTAACTTCTCACAAATTTGTGCACTTCGAATATTCGGAGTACCTGCGAAAGTGCACAAATTAAGAATGATATTGTTTTGGGCTACCACCAATTTCTCTACCAATTGCTCCCTGTATTCGCGCGATCGTCCTTGGGACTCCACAAAAAGTCTGCATCATGATTACGTCTCCAAGGAAGTTAAGGCCGGATTTAGACTAGGATCCAAGAACTGGGTCCAAAAAACTACTGAACCAATAGGATAGCTCCCAACCAATGGGGTCTAAGCTCTCAACCAATAGGATTGCTCCCAACCAATGGGGTCCAAGCTCTCAACCAATAGGATTGCTCGATTTCCAGAGTTTCTTAGTCCTAGATCCTAGTCTAAACCCAACCTTAGTGTAGCTGGGTCCTCCCCCAGAAGGCCAAAAAGATGGCATTTCAACCAAAATAGGCTCCTCCCCCTAAACTCCAAAAGGTTGCGGTGTTTCAGTGGTAGACTGTCGGAAAGGAATCAAGGCTTTTTTGGATTTGGCTTTTTGGTGCAATCGAAAAAATAATTTGGCTAAAAAATGCCAAAATAAAATGTCAAAAAACTTGGATGAAATTGCCAAACATCTTTGAATTAAAGAAAAATCTTAGATGAAATCGTGAGATTGTGGATGAAAACCATATTATACATCCAATATATGTGGATGAATGTTGTAATTTGGAGCACCGCTATAACATTTGATATTGCCACTTTGGCACTTTATAAAAATGAAAAAAAAAGAGCCCTGGAAAGAATACGTACTCCACATGTTTCTGGTACGTTTCTTTTTCAGTGATTCAACAAAATGAAACTCGGAAATTGATTCATTCCATTTGGATTCGTTGTGAGAAAATTATGGACAATCTTGATTTTGGGGCAATTGAAGCATATTCTTGAAAAAATAACTTATAGGATTCATTTTTTAATGCAATTTTTATAATTTTAAGAAAAAAGAAAAGTTCCACATGGTTTAGTTTGAATGCGCAAACAATCTCACCATTGGTATTAGTGCATTTTAATTCCATTGGAGAGATATAATAAGTTTTTTTTAAAACTATTTTTTTCCTAGATTCTCAATACAATTCTCCACCATAATTATTTATAGCTCAAAACTCTATAGTGCAAAAAATTAAGCTAAGAAAGTTCAAAGTCAAATAATCTTGTCCAATAGTGTGTTGCAAAACTTGTTTTTTTCACTTTAAATGCAAATATTGTGCAATTTGTGTGGTCAAAAATGCTGAAGTTTTTTCCACACATCCTCATACTGGTTAGATGTAAGATCCTATGGTTAGATGTGCAATAAAAATGATTTCTAGTTCTTTTTACTCTTTGCTAAAGAAATGAAAACTTTGGATGTTTTTTCACAGAAAAAAGGCCTTGGTCCTTCAAGGTAATAGGGGCTAAACCGGTGTTTTTTTTTCCGGCGATTTGGTGCAAAATTGCACCAAAATTTCTGACCTAGCACCAAGCCTATAGGAAAGTTTTAGTAAAATTTTGGATGAAATTGCCAAAAAACTTCAAGTTCAAGAAAAATCATGGATGAAATCGCCACATTGTGAATGAAAATAGAATTATAGATACATAGTATCTCATTTTCTATCCAGTACGTGGATGAATGTTGAAACTTGGAGCACCATTGGAATATTTAATATCGCCACTTTGCCACTTCATGGAAAATAAAAAATAAAACACTGGGCTAAACTTGTAATTTTTTTGAACTTGCAAATTTTTTAGAAAGGTCACTAACTTTCAATCAATATGATGGTCATAAGTAGTAGTGATGCGTCACATATGCATTTAGTGCACTATGCAATTGAGTAGAGGGGGAGGGGGCAGATTTGTGATGAATGACTTCAATGTTGTTTACTAAACATTGGTAACCCCTAAAGGACCATTTGTTCCTTTTAGGGGACAAAGTAGATTTTGGGCATGTACAGGTCTACGGTTTCAATTTTTTTCCCTGATTTTTTAAAACTTTTTTTGAAGATAAAAAAACTAATTAGCTTTATAATTGTATAATTTTTTTTTCAATTGATGCCCAGGAATAAAAGTTACGCCCAAAACAACTCTACACAGGGGAAAGAAAGAGGGGGCAACAAAAGAAAGTTTCAAAAATTTGAATTTGAATTTTTTATTTTTTATTTTTCTCATAGTTTATATATTGGTCTATATGGAAAGAATTGATTCATTCCATTTGGATTTTTTTATGAGAAATTTACAGACAATCTTGTTTTTTAGGCAATTGGAGAACCTTTTTAAAAAAATAACTTGTAGGATTCCTTTGTGAATGCAACTTATACAATTTTAAGAAAAAAAAATGTTCCACATGGTTTAGTTTGCTTGCTAGAACAATCTCACCATTGGAATTAGTGCGTTTTAATTCCACCTTATAGATATCAATAATTTAGATTTTCCTTCTATTTTGTACCTACTCCTATTTAACAATTTTTTAAAGAATAAAAATTAATGTGAAAAAAAAAATTCTCCTAGGTTCTTAACTTAATTTTCCACCAAAAGGATTTAAAGCTCAAAACTCTATAGTGCAAAAAATTAATGTTAAGAAGGTTCCAAGTCAAATAATCTAGTCCCGCAACGCCGCAATGTGTTGTAGAACCTATTTTTTTTCAATTTAAATGCAGATATCTTGCAATCTGTTTGATCCAAAAATTCTGAAAATTTTTCCACACATCCTCATACTAGTTAGGTGTAAGATCTTACGATTAGATGTGCAATAAAAACAATTTCCGATTTTTTTTACTTTTTGCTATAGAAATGGCAATTTTGAGTGTTTTTCACAAAAAAAGGCCTTGGTCCTCTAGGGGTTAACCAATGAAGCATGGGACCATTTTTCCATCTTTGAAAAGGGGACCCAATACAATGATCAAAAGTGTTTTATATGGCTCTTCAACCAACCTCAATCCATGAAATTATACTAAAAGTCTGGTGAGTCATAATACCTTCCTATCGTGGGAAAGAACATTCCCTCGTTATACAAATGTTATGTTGTRGATGTGGACTAATGGTTATGCTTTTTCAAACACAAATATTACCTAGCAGGYAAGCAGGGCTCCAAAGATGTAAAATATGGAAAAATAAGAGCAACGAAAGCGGATGTCAAATGAACTTCATGGCTTTGACAAAGTGTCTGACCAACTTTGAAGAGAGCTTCCAGGATGTCTCTGGACACAAAAAAACTCAGTGACGTAGTATGCTCTAAAAGTGTCCATCTCTTTGAAATTGCCCCTATAAATAGGGATAGAATGGATATGAGGTGATCCTTAAATGGACCATATTCACTATTGAGTGAATCAAGAAAAAATTCTTTTTTACTGCAAGAGCCAAACATTGTCTTTCATTTCCTCCCATCTCTTTACAAGTGGACAGATTTTGGAAGACCTATAGTCACAAATAGGTGCCTATGCCCCAAATCTTTGAAAATTCATATGTAATTCAAAAATGCTTGGGAAAATATGAAACCACTTGTGCTAAGTTCCACATCCTTTTTTCTTTCTCTGAAAAATGAGCTAAAAATATTTATGTCCAC
>VACF01000364.1:0-74503 GCA_006891605.1 Pleurozium schreberi | reverse complement strand
GTCACAGGACTCACAGGACTCATTGATTTTGAGCCATTTTGAGCCAAAACCGGTAAGTGTTTCTTGCAACGACCCTTGTATACAACATAATTTGAATTGGTGTACTTGTATTGATAGATGAACGGTATTTGTGCAAATATTAATATTGTATGATAAAAAGTATAATCAATAATTAGGGTTGCAATTCACAATTAAGTAATTAAATAAATGGTATAATATTAAATAGATATATTGTAGTTTTTAATCAAACATTTAATGTTGCAATGTCAAATTAAAGGCTTCTTTAGTATCACGATGTCACAAACGCAACATATAAGCATAACAAATGTGATCCTCAACCTTTATTTAATTAGAGATCAATATTACAACATCCTAAAGGAGGTTTCTAAATAATTTTAGGAACATGGGGTGGTCTCGTAGATTTTTCATTAGTAGCTATTCTTCCCAACTCTATGGTTATAGAAAGAAGAGATCATACACATGAGGCCATGATCCTTGCTTTAGATGTTGAAGTAATCTCATTTTCAAGCATCTTGATGATTTTCTTAAACAAAATCATGGTCAGCATAATTTTTTAGGCTTTAATGTTGTACTAGTTGATGATCATGTAGAATTCACCATTTCTAATATTGTCCCATGATGTTGGTTTTTCCTTGAGACAATTGGCATTGCATACAAGATCAATTTTTTATTCTTGCGTTTGTTATCTTGCATCTTCTTCACAACCACATAGCGTATTTTCTCACTACAAAATAGATTATTTCACATTATTTACTGAAAAAATCTCCTTTTACATTGCTTAATCATTAGACAAATCGATGAGAGGCTTACAAATACAAACTTGTGTTTCTATGCATGTACAAACTAATAAACCATTTAAGTATGTACATCTAGGATCTCTTTATAGTTCATGAATTGTTATTGAAGTTAACATTTTGAATTTTCTACAAATGTAGTTGTAGAATGAGTTTATGGTTTTTTAGGGGTTAATTTATGCTAGCTTCAAAGGTAGCCTAGATGGTTCTTCTTTTTTAAAGTTAGCAAATATGATTAAGCAAATGCTTACAAATTAAAAAGACGATTCTTCATTTCCCCATAAAAATTCTAAAAATTAAAATAATACCTAATACCCACCCCCGTTGTCATTAAATATTTTATTTCTGACCTTGCCACCTTGTGGTGGGGGAAGAAAAGTCCTCTATCGCCGCGGGTGCGACCTATTTCCGTAATGGTCAGTCWTTGAAGAGTTTTATGAACCTTGTCGCATCGTCATCTCTGTTTCTGCCAAACAAGCCTTTGTGATTTGTGATTTGTGAACTCGATTTTAGGGTTAGAGGAAATCAATATCAGTCTTCGGAGTTTTCGCAGCTGTGTTTTGCTTCCAGCGTGCAAGCATGGGTGTTCCGGAGGTAGCTGTGGAAAATAATGCTGCCACGGCRGTGCCGCCGCAATTGAGCTACGCGGAGTTTCAACGATGGAAGCAGCAGAAGGTTTGGCAGTGCGCTCCCAGTTTCTCTTCTTCTCTGCGTTTTGAGGGTTTTAGAGCTCCTTGCCTTTTTGTTGACTAGATTTTCGACCAAGCTATCAGAATTGGGACGCAGGTTTCTTTTGTGAAATTTTGAAGTGCCGAGTTTTGAAACCTTGACAATGAAGTCTGAAATTGAGTTTGTTTATCACCTTTTATCCTCTTAGATATGCCGAAAGAAACAGGTCTTACTCTTTATTTCTACCGTATAATTAGCGCAGAGTAAATTTTTTGCAACCTGTTAGGGTTTTCGAAACTCGTGAAATTTAGAATTCACTACGACCCTAAATTATTTAGCACTGAAAGTGCTACCAAGAGGTTTGTGCAGTCGTACTCAGCTTCAATTGTGAAAATCGAAGGCCGTCCTATGGATGTATTTTTCGTAACAGTATGCCCTCGCATATGCGTGTATCCTCTTTCTCAAACTGAATTGCTGAGTATCACTGATGGTGCGGTAGATGGTTGTGAGGATGCCTCGCATTGTTTTCCTGCTGGTTTGGTTGACTTGAGAAGTAGTTTTCGTGGGAGTGGGTGATTAAAGTTTGGTTTGCGTTTTGGTTGTTGTGACAGAGGTTTTCTGGCTTGGTTATTGATTAGTTGCGAAAAAGATCTTGTAGGACCCATGGCTTGGTTATTGATTAGTTGCGAAAAAGATCTTGTAGGACCCATGGCTTGGTTTACTGCACATGCGTGGGTGTTTTAATTCCGGCACTGTGCTCGTGGTCCTTGGGCCTCGCCTTGGGCCTGCGAGCATGAGAATGCCCGCATGGTTGTTGCATTCCGTTAAAACCGTCTCACAGGACCATTTACGTGTACTCGGTCGGTACTAAAAGCTTATAATATTGGGATTTGAACTATTTTGACAATGTGAACGTTTCTGGATGAGGGAAAGCAGTTAAGGTAATTGGGGGTATATCTACTTTTTACATTCTCATATGTGAATTATTTGAAGCTGATCAGAGTTGATGCTTTACCTGCAGGACGCAGAAGCAGAAGCCAGAGCTACAGAGGCTGCACGGAAGCGCATGGAAGACATTGCTGCTGGCCGAGTACGCATGAATGGGAGGGAGATGTATCAGCACGAGCCATGGGTCTTCGATGACGCCCGATTCGACACCTGAAAATCAAAACAGCTCGTCATTTTGCTAGTGTACAAATCCTTTTCTTATTGAATATCATACTTCACTTTCACCACCCTTTTTAATTTCCTACTGATCATTCAGTACTCATTTTTCTCGGAGCAAGGCCGTCTCGCGACTCTCAGCCTTGCCGTGACGTAGCTCATTAGAAAATACGAGGAACAATCTAGGTTCTCTGAATTACTCCTTTGTTTCTGACGATCCTTTCTCCAATTTGCACAAGAGTTTGCAGATTGAGTCATTTCACGGAATAAAGAGGGACCAAGTCAACGGCATACTAGGTCGATTCCCCAATAGACAAAGTCACAGGAAACGCATTTTTAGTTGAGAGTTATTATGAGAGCTGTCACCTGGAACCGGCTTTGACTATCACCATGTGGTAGACCGCTTAAGGTATATACACCCTAATTCCAACTCCAACTGAGCATAGTTACTATTATTAAACACAATTCTTTTTTATTTGGCCTTGTTGGCCTTTGAAAGAGGATTCCAAGTCACTCTAACATGCTTTATTTGGGCATTGTATGGATAAGTTGTGAATTTTCAAAGTTTTGTATGTAGGTGTACCAAAAACCTGACAGTAGACACTCCCAGACTTTTTGATTAATATTTATGAAAAAGTGAGTTTTTTGGTCCAAATGTAGGTGTTGCATTTTGGGTAGGGTTGATGACGCCTGGATATACCTTTGAGATATTGAGAGTTTACTAGCCTGTTGGCATTTCAACATTTGTAGTGACCGAGTTCCCACAGTCCAAAAACTTGAGGAACTTGCAGTCTTTTAGACAAGCAAAAAAACATCTAATGTTTTTGTACCTTATTGCGGCAATGTCACCCAAGAGAGAGATGAACGTAACTACCAAAGAAGAGAGTGACTAGTGATATATTAACCCTATAAGAGCCTAGAAGCCCTTTGCGACTGTGTAGTATATTACAAATATAGTGATAATTTATCAAAAAAATATTGACCAAATACTTTTTAATATAGAGTAAATCAATGACCATGATAGTACGTAAATAACAATGTATCACAATTCATATGTTAAATCACAATTGAAGAGTTATAAAGCTAAGTACGGGTCGTATAGAGAAACCCCAAGGGTCTTTCTAGGATTCATAGTCATAGGTCTTGTGTTTGTGTTCCGAAACAGTGCTGCGAATATGTTCAATGAAAATCTACTGGAAAATAAGAAGAGAGGCATTGACATTATTCATTGGCTCAACATCTCCAAGTTTCTTTCCCAAGTCTTATAGGGCAGAGCATGGGAGGCATGGTAGATCCACCCATTGCCCATTAGGGATCCATATCCAACCCGTAGGTGTAGCTATTTCCAACCAAAGCTTTGGAATGTGTTTTTCACTCCTTTCCTGATTGGGACTAATAATGTCCCAAAGTAGTGAGCAGGAAAGAAGTTCTTGAACAGTTGAAATTAGAAGACTTCTTATTGGTAATAAATTCATGCCAACTTTTGGCTTCCAAAAATCATAGGAATTTGAATTCAAGGAAAAAATTCACAGAAAATTGATAGTCTCTATGATTTCCATCTTCCTACATGGCAAAAAAATTCACATTGCCTTATATTGCTCCAAAACATATACATAATCGCTTAAGTGGTCAACTATGGGTGGTTCTACCATAGACTAGTTGTGCAGGGTTCTTTGCCGTACATTGACAGGAAGAATGATCACCACTTGCATGATAGTCTTTGCAATTGCTTGGTCAATGAGAAGAAAATTCTCAGAGACGGTGGCCTCAGGGATTGAGAGCATTTGCATGATCAGATCTCATATGTCTTGAAAACTGATTGTAATTCAAAAATGATCTCGGGATTCACAAGACTTATCGTAGTAGAAGAAACTCTTAGACTCACTAACCCTTGAGAGATCTTGGGGTGGAAAGGGAACCAAGATCTTCTATAGTATTTTGACTTCCAATGAGTACTTATGGATTCTTTTAAACTAGTGATTCCCACGCAGGTCACCAGTCCGCCCTTTAAGAGTTAATTTGGCTCTCGCAATTCTCATTCTCTGTTGGGCAATACCTGAAGAGATTTTGCTTAATTGCGGGTTTAACTTAGGACACTTCTCACTAAGGCCAAAGTTTGAGAGGCCTTCAATTTCCACCAATCAGATTACTGTACTGAATTATGGATTTCTTGTCATCTGATTAGTGGAAATCAACGGCCTCTCAACCTTTGGTCATAGTGCGAAGTGGCCCTTACTGTGAGACGAAAATGACCTTGTCGGCAATCACTCTGAATCTTGCCATCATTTAAAAATTCACAAAACATCAGAAGAAATTGCAATTGCACATTCATTTGGGCTAATGAATGGTTGTTAGACAGTCTTTTGTATTGATTAAACTAATACTAGAAAACTTTGCTTTCACCTAATGACAGAAGAGAGCATACTCTTGAAATCTTTGATACGTGAGATTCGAATCTCATTATTTACAAAACCTTAGAAGAAATTTGAGTCATTTGGCCCTTGATTCAACTCTTAAATTAGTTCCAGGCCTTTACAATATTGCAGACTTTTAGCTTTGCCTACGGAAAGATGTACGACATGACAAATGATACCATACAGTTGGCAGATACTCTCAATCTTGATAAGGGTATATTTTCTTTGGATACAACCGGCACCTTCAACTACCTGAGAATCGAAAAAAAAAAGACGAGAGTGACTGAATCTGCAAAGTTTTCTTTTGATGCGAAAACGATCAAATCTTGTGAAGTGCATAATAAAAGAGACAAAAAGGTCCAAGTACTGGAAAATTGAGTAACACTCAGGGACCCACCGCATCTGAAAAGTTTTCCTCCAAAGGAACAGTCAATAACTAAAAATGCGTATAAAATAAGTGGACTTTGATAAGCGTATAACCTTTTTGCACAGATATTACTCCTCCTCGAAAATTGAACTCAAGGCAATTAGGACCAATGAAATCTGCAACAATTTCTTCAAATACAGAAACAACTGAATCATCCCAATAATCATGCTGCAAGTAATTTTTAATTTTCGACACGAACATTACTGCTCGGAGAATCGAATGAAACGCTGAAGGCATGAATCATTCTGCAAAGGTTTCTTCCAATTCTGCAAATCAACAACTGTAGCTAGAGTGATGGGATTCCAACTTCTTCTTTCTCACGCACTGCTTGTGTTTCCATCGATGATGGACAAGTTAAGAATACATCATGTCAATTCTATCTCCGAGCAGTGGGCATGTTGCGCGCAATTGATAAGCGCAAGCATGTATGGGAGGCGTGACAGTACGTAGTGTTCTCCGTGATGCCGTACAAACTTTTCGACAGTGGAGAAGGATCGATCACAACTGAAGCACATTTTATCTTATCACTCCGCAAGTTCTTCGTCCAGTTCGCCATCACCAATTCAACATGAGTTCGACGCTGCTGGCATGGCATGGCATCGACCCTGTGGACCTCATGGGCCCAGACTCCTCGATCTCGACTGCCGCAGTGCCGCAGGGGCTGCGCGCACCTCCGCAACTTCGACTTCGATCTACGGGACTGTCAGACACTGAGAGCGCCAAATGTCAAGAAGGCCAGCACGAAAGAAATGCTGGTGCAGAGTCTCAGTCTCTTTGACTTGCAAACCCGGACGGTCGCTTTTCAATCCCTGAAATGGCGATAAAACTTGTGGTGAGTGAAACAAGTCACAAAAGGACAAAACGTGGGGCCGACTTGGCTACTAGCAACAATGGATCGTTTTGAGTGAAAAGCCACGCAGGTCAAGATATCCGTAATGTAAAACGACGTGCTTTGCTCTAGTGTTTCTATTTGTTCATTATTTATATKCAATCGCAAGGTGGGTACCCTACAAAAAGACATTTCTTGCTATTTTTACTATTTTTACTATTATTAGACAGGTCCAATTTTTGTATTTTCTTATTGGCACTTGCAAGGAGGTTCCAACATACCAAAGAATGTGACATTTGGATATCGTATGTAAAAGTTATTAAGGAACAAAGTTTGATTCTAAAATAGTTTCTTCCAAATAGGTACATAATTGATTTTGGTGAAGTAGTGAAGATGGCGCTTCAGAGTGAGTGGCACACTTGGACGTGCCCACTTTATGTCTTGTTTGATATAGTTGTTTAACATATTTTTTTAGTATTCAAGCTAAGATATAAACTCAAATTTGGAAGCTAAGTGCATCCTTACCCTCACTTTCCAAACTTGGCACTCTCAACTTTTCCATCTAATTTTGAAAAGCCCTCAATTTGGTTGTCTTATCCTTGCTCACCACGTACGACCCATAAATAGTTGAGTGATCACTCATCAAATTTGGGCTTGTTGTGTTATAACATTAAATTTTTTTTTCTCTTGTAGACTATATTCATATCAACATGGGAAGCTTTGATTTATTCCATTTGGATTAGTGATGTGATAGTTATGGGCAATTAGAGAATCTTCTTGAAAAAATAATTTGACATGCATTGGCATTGGCATCGAGAAAAAAAAATAGTGTCCAAGATGAGATACAATCAAGAATTTGGAAGCTAAGAGCATCTTCAACCTCACTTCCTAAACTTGGCATTTTCAAATTTTCCATCTAATTTTGAGAAGCCCTCAATTTGGTTGTCTTATCCATAGCCCTCCCTCCAAAACCTTAAAACGTTTTTTTAAAAACTATATTTCAAGATTGTAGATGGTATATTTATGATCTACAATCATGAAAAGCTTTGATTCATTTCATTTGGATTAGTGATATGATAGTTAAATGGACAATCTTTTTTTTAGGCAATTAGAGCATCTTCTTCAAAAAATAACTTGACTTGCATTGACGTTGACATCAAGGAAAAAAATTAATATGTTTGTATGTTTGCAATGCCTCTTCCTTTGTTGGTACCAATATCCTTTCATAAAAAAAAATTAAACTTAAATTTTTTTCCTTCCAACACAATCATTGATGGTTGTGTGCAATAATATAGAGCCCCAATTAATTTATTTTTGTTCTAATTCTTGATTTTATATCCAATGTTTTTGAGCACTTTTACCTGCTACTATATCCAATTATCAGAGTTGTGCTTATCCCCTAAAACCCCAAGGCCATCTTTCTGTCAAATAACACTCAAAACTGCCATTTTTGTTGTGTTACCCCCCAAAAAACAAAAAAATAATAATTTTTTGATAATCTAACCACAACATCTTGTATTTAACTTGAGTGAGATCATGCAGTATAAATTTCATGAAGTTTCACCATATAGATTGGAAGATATGAGCATTCAAAGTTGAAAAAGTAAGTTTTTTTGAACATTGACCTGCAATTTTTAAGCTTGCAATTTCAGATGACTTTGACCATCATTTGTGGAAATTTTATGCACTACAAAATTTGAATTTAAAACATTTTCTATTGAAGAATTGTGTTGTAAGTCTAGATAAAAAATTTCAAACAAAAAACATTTGATTTTCATTCTTTAAAAAATTGTTAGGTAGAAATAGGCCCACACTTGAAAAAAAACAAAAACTAAATGGTTAATAGCTCTAAGATGGACTTGAAATACAACAATCCCAATGGTGAGATTTTTTTGGCAAGTAAACTTGTCCAAAATCTTTTTTCGAAAAATTGTGAATGTGCATTGATTTCGTAAATGAATCCTATAAGGTTTTTTTTGAAAGAATGCTTAGATTGCCCGAAAAACAAGATTGTCCATGATTTTCTCATTACTAGTCCAAATAGAATGAATGAAAGCTTCACATATAGAAAAAAATGCATAATTTCAAAAAAAAATTGTGTTGCGTACCATAATTTCTATTTATTTTGACTTTTTGCAATTTTTTGTGTGTTGCCCACCAAGTTTAGTTTTAGGCTTTTGGTGGTATAACTTTTGCTCCTGGTCACCAATAGAAATAAAATGATATTCCCACATAGTTAATCAATTTTTCTATCCTATGAGAAACTTTAAAAAAGTTTCATAAAAAATCAAGGTCACAAGAACCTGCCCGAAATTCAACTTGTCCCCCGAGTGGACAATACTCAGGACAACTTTAAGGGTTAATACCTCATGCCCATTATTTAATCAAGGTTGGGAAATCAACTTTGGTAAATACCTGAAATAAAAATATTTCTTTGAAATCCATATTTTTTATATAAAAAATTTATCATTGGAAAAATGGAAGAAAAAAAAAAATTCTAAAATTATCTCATCTTTTACACAGTTATTTTTTTCTAGCCTTATAGTGGAGAACGCTAGTAAGTTCRTATACATAAGATTATAAATAATGATCTTTAAGAAGATTTTTAGTAAAATTTTACTAGAAATACATGTATTTCTAATAAATTTTTACTAAAAAACTCCTTAAAGGTCATTACTTAAAATCTTATGTGTAGGACTATTCTTAAAAACTCACGTAAAACACCTCATTCTCGTGGAGTTCTCTAAGACTAAGTTTTGGTGCTCTCATATGGGTCTTTAATCACTTAAGTTCTTTAACTATGTTTTCACCAAAACACTCCAAAATTGCCATTTCTAGTATAAGAACCAAATTTTAGGGGAAAAGAAATTTGGACACATGTAACCAAAGGATATTCTAATAAATTGGTTTGAAAATATGCTGGAAAAATTTCAAAAAATTCTACCGTATTAGTGTTTGAATTGACAAAAATCCTTTAGTTTTGGCCCTTTGAAAACTAGGTAGTTGCACTTCACATGCTCACATTTGTATTAAAAAATGTCCAAAATGGTGGTGCTTCTTTAGATTTATTCTTCAAGGCAAGTTGGCTACATGCTTGAAAAATTTCAAGTCGTTTAGAATTGTACAATATATAGAAAAAAAATAGTAAGTAGAAATAACAAATGATTCAAAATACAAAATTGTTAAAGAATTTAGTTTTGGAATTGAAAAATGCCAATCCCAATAGTTGTGGTTGTATAATAAACAATCTACATCATATGATTTTATTTTATTTAGAAACTATTGATAATTGAGTAAAATAAAGGACTTCAAAGTTTATTTTAGAGTAGAGAATCCATAATTGCTTGCAAACTAAAACTCCTCATAACTTTTGACTCATTGGTCAAAATGGAACAAGATGATCAACAAAATGATCCAAAGCTTTCCACCTATGTATAAATCTAGATAACCAATTTCAAATTATACTAGCCCATAACTTTTGATTCATTTTTCTAAATGTCCTGAATTTTTGTGTGCATGAAATATATTCCTYGTTCACACCATCTAATAAATTTTKTCTAATAAAGTTTGTGCCCAAAATATGAAAATCCAAAGACACAAATAATTGCCCACAATTTCTATGTTGCCAAATTCAGCAGTCCGGGGTTAACACTAAAACTTTGGGGTTGCTCTAGGACCAGCTTTCTACTAGTGAGTGGTAACTTCGGGTCTGCATGGAAACTCTCCGTATGACCCAAAGCAGCAACAACAACTGCCCCCATCCAATCACGGCCTCACACTGACAGTTCTCCTTTACTAAACTAAAAAATAATAATAGCAACAGAAGTTTCTTTTCCCCAACCCTCCTCCGACCATCGGTCGCCACCCAGCCGTGCCCCTCACTCCACACCGCCTTGGAACGGCGTCCAACGAGCGGTGGAACTTTCCAGACGGACGGACGGTCCCTTGCCTCGGAAACGACGGGGTCGGTGGCCTCGCACCTCAGGCAAGCCTGGAGTGGACGGCACGTCTGGAAAGTTGGCTATGGCGTCGTCACTATAAAGATCAAGCCCCATTGCCCTTCAGTTCCACCTTCTTCTTGTTTCCTTTTTGCAATTTGTGCGGATCACAGGAACGCACTTATTACGTAGTTGTTGTTTGTCGCCGTTAGTTTTCGTGCAATTGAAGCCGTGTCTTCTCTGTGCACTATTACAGTAGAGATCAATCAATCAAGAGCGCCTTTGCATAGGCGTTGTTGTTTTTTTCCTTTCTTTTTTGGTTGCGATTTGTTCGCGGCCGGGTCGTGTGGCAATTGAAGCAGTGTCTTCGTTTCCACGGGTGTTTTCTGCCCCTAATTTAGCCTTTTAGCCGATAATTGGAGCGGTGTAGCCTACAGTTCGGTTTCTGTGCGAGTTCTGCGTGTTGGCTTTTTGTTTCCTCGGATTATTGGAACGTGGAGCGACTGCTTGATTGCGGAATTGACGTGTGAATTTCGTTGCGAGGCGGATTTCGAAGTTTGGAGGAGTATTTTCTTGGCGTTTGTGGTAGCTACTACGACGTTTGTAAACTTTTAAGGAGAATTTTCAGGCGCCATGGCGGCCTACGTTCTGAAGGTGAGTTTTGTTGAGTTTTGCTTCTTGTTTCCGGGTTTCTTGAAAGGTTGGAAGAGGTGTGTGCGGGGTCAATTGTGTACAATCAGCTCAAGTTAGGTTAATTGTGTGCGTTCTTTGTGAGGATCTTTAAGGTGTGATGAATTACGTTTTCTTGTAGGATTATTKCTTTGAAAAGCGAGGTTAATAGCGGATTTTGGATTATTGTGTGTAGTCAAGTGAAATTTTTTGTCTGGCTGTTGTTTGGTGTGATCGGGTTTTATATGGCTTAGGACATATCGCACTGCATGTCAGGAGGAACATGTGCTGTAAGTGATTGGGGTTTCTTGATGCTAACGATTTCTTTTGGTTAATTGTGCTGCCAGATCAAGTACGGCGATGTCCTGCGCCGTGTTAATGTGGAGGCGTCCTTGCTCGGCAATGGACCCGACATGACCTTTAGCCAGCTTGAGGAGACTATCCGTCAAGCTTTTAAGATTTCGGCAACTTCCGACCTTGTTATTACCTACACCGATAAGGAGAACGATGTTGTGACCATGGTCGGCGATCATGATCTCCATGACGCTTTGGTTTTCCAGGGGATCAATCCTCTTCGGTTGACGGTGACAGTGGTGGAGCAAGAGCCACAACGTCCCGCACATCATGGCCGTCACGGTGGTCGGTGGGGTCACGGACATGGACACGGACACGGRCATGGACATGGACATGGACATAAATTTGGCGACCGGAATTCGACTCAGCCGGACCTGTCTGACCTGAGGAAAATCGTCGGTGACAGTTTGAAGATGTCACAGGATACCGCGCAACAGTTCTTGCAGGCGTGTGAGCCTCTGATCAAGGGAACTCCGGCGATGGTGATGTCCGAAGTGAAGGAAGCGATCATGAAATTGGCTTCTTCTGCCCAAGCAGGAGAAACTTCTTCTCTGCCAAGTGCACAGAGGGAGGAACAGGCTGCATCTGGTCACCACCAACCTCCTGTTCACTCTATGCCGTTCCCGTTTTTGGGAAACTGTCAATCAATCCCCCCTGCCCATTCGGCGTTTCCGGAGTTTCCTCCCTTCCCGCCCTTCTCACTTCCTCCTTTCCACTGGGGTGCCCCTGAATCGTCTGCTCCTGCTGCTGCTCCTGCTGCTGCTCCTGAACAGGCCATTCCTGTGGCTTCCGACGAGTCCAAGGATCCAGTACAGCATCGAGGTGTTCAGTGTGATGTGTGCCACATGGTACCTATTGTTGGTGTTCGTTACAAATCTACCAAGTAAGCACTCTTGAATCTTTCGCGTTTGTTGCCTTATTATGGAACAATTGGGACAGTAGTTTTTTTCATTTTCTATGATTATGTAATGTGCTCTGTCAGCTTTATTCAAGTGATAGGTTTTAAGGATGATGAGTATTGACCAAGGTTTCATTTTTGCAGGAAGCACGATTATGATCTGTGCGAGAACTGTTTCCAAAAATCTGGGTCGATGGACGAGTACACAAAGATCGAGAGGCCACTCTGGCGCCCTCGTCACTTCAATTCACAGTTTCAAGGTGGACGTATGAGGTGCCCTGCTATGTCTTCCTACTATAATGGAAGACCGTCTTATGGCATGCGAGGCCCYCACATGCATGGCCCTCACGGGCAACATGGTCCTCATGGTTTTCATGGTCCTCACGGGTTTCATGGTCCTTACGCTGGGAAGAACGATTCTCGTTGTGCGGCGGGTGCTGGTGCTTTTGGGAAGTTGGATGCCCGGTTTGTGCAAGACGTGACTATTTTTGACGGAACGGAATTCGCACCCGGAGCTGCATTCACCAAAATCTGGCGACTGCGCAACAGTGGCACTTGTGCGTGGCCGAAGTCGACTCAGTTGATCCATGTYGGAGGTGACGAGTTGGGATCWACYCTAGYTGTTACTCTTGAATTGCCTGAAGAAGGTTTGAATCCAGATTCCGAGGCAGAGGTTTCTGTTGACCTTGTAGCTCCTGAGAAACCAGGTCGCTATGTTTCACACTGGCGTTTGGTATCACCTTCTGGGCAGAAGTTTGGTCACCGCGTTTGGGTCTTAATTCAGGTTGTTCCCAGCGACGAACAATCCCCTCAAATGATGGAGTCTTTATTGGCATCATCCCAAGAGGATGTTGAAATGCCGGAGCAGGAGGCCGAGGAGGGCTTACGAACACCAGTGGCGATTGTACCTTCTCCAATGGAGGATGACACGTCTGTGCAGAAGCAGGTTGGAGATTCCTTCCCTGCTGCCGATGTCAACATTGTAGACCCGGAACCAGCTGCGAAAGAAACTGAAACGGTGCAGTACCCAGAGATCAACATGGAAGCTCTTTCTCTGGATGCCGTTATCGTTGATGCTGGAAAGACGCAGGAGGAGAGCACGGCTGTGGAGAACAGTGAACTCGGGAACTTCTCCATGGTGAACATGCCGACTGTTACTGAAATTCCGGTGGTTTCTCCGGATCAAGCTGAGGATACTGCTGCTCCGCAAGCGACTGTCATAGTGGACGATGAAGKAGCAGCTGAATCCGACAAGGAGGAATTTAGGGAAGCGGCCCAGCTSGACTCTGTGGAGTTGGTATTGGGAGCTCTCGAGTCGATGGGTTTCAAGCAGAGAGACTTGAACCAGGAATTGCTCAAGAAGAATGAGTATGATGTGCAGCGCACTGTGGACGACCTGGTTATGGTAGCTGAGTGGGATCCCATGCTTGAAGAGCTAGAGGAAATGGTACGMCTGCGTCACATTAATTTCAACCCCGTGAGCTTTCTCCATATCTTTTTATGAATATCCCTCGATGTTGGCAAGGAACAATTTTCTCATGCATAATGGTGGTTCTTTAATGCAGGGATTTTACGACACTGACATGAACCGTCGTCTCATGTTCAAGAACAATGGTAGCGTGAAACGTGTTGTCAAGGAGCTTGTCCAGATGTACAAGGATCCCAAGGGCAAGGAACAGATTTAAGTCTGAAGGCGTTTGGAGTTGGTCTCGAYATTCTGGAGTCTTCAGAAGACATCGAAGCTCCACAAGACATCGATCTTCTCCGAGAATATTCCTGTATATAGCGCGGTTAGAATAAATGGTTGCGGTTGCAGCTTTACGTTCACCCTTTAGGCTTGAATCTTGTCTGTTTTTTTGGTGTTCCTCGTCTTTTGAGGCTTTCTCTCGAGACAGCGTTGTTTTGGAGTTTACAGAAGTATTTGGTTGTAACTCTTCTCCGTATCCATGAGGAAGAATGTTTATAGAAGTTGAAAGTCGTGACGATCCGAAGGTCTGGTGTAGCTTTTTAGCCCAGMTCTTCGAGGTCTGAATGACACTTCCCAGTGGAAGGTTGTTTATACAAACAACGGGGAAAAGGTGTTGTTGGCAATCTGCTAAGCACTTTTGTGTGAGTCTTTTGGAATAAAAATTGGCAGTTGCCTTAAATGTAAAATATTGTGTGCACATGCTGTGAATGATCCAGTCTTTTGGTAGTTGTTGTGATTCTTTTCTGCAACTTTGTTTTGATCTTGCGCAACGCTTTAGGRGAATAGCTTTGTACTGTTCAGCGGTCATCTATGGACACTCGTCTGATTGCAAACTCAGTAACTGCCAAATCCCAGTATATCCTGAGAATCCGTTGCGTAACAAATCTGGTTGCATGTGAAGTACACTAATGTGGCGTTTTTTCCACGAGGTTGAGTGTGGACTTTGTCCTCTTTTGTTTATTCAGTCCTTGACTTGTACTTGCTTGCTTGATATGCGGTGTCAATCAAGTGCATATTTCTTGAAATTTGAATGAGACTAGGTCCTCTTATATGATGGCTATAAAGTAATGTTATAATCTTTAAAAGCAAACCCACAAGTATTACYAATTAGATGAAACTGAAGTAAACAATGATGTTCTTGTTAACAGATGTAAGCAAACATCTGCAACAATTCCAAAAAGATTTGGGCATTAAATACTAAGTACGCCCTTGAAAATCAGATAGTCAAGATTACAGGAGTAATGGCTTTGGCCGTTTGTTCGGAAAAAAAAAAAATTACGGGAATCATACCTCTTAAGCAAATTTTTTGTATCTCGATGCCATAACAGACTCAAAGAAAATGGGATGTTGAACCATTTGTTGAAAGTGCAAGGAAACTACTTTAACCCCTCATTGCCTGAGGTCCAACCATGGTTAAAAGCATCCTCCCTTGATGCATAGTGAATTAGTCACAAATTTTCAAAGATGCAAGGGTGTAGGGTGCTAAAAGTGTCATGTAGGTGTTGCCAAAATGCATTTGGTGCACATGAAGWAATGACATTAGTAGTATCAAAGCATGTCATAGTAAAACAACAAAAAAGTGTACTTCAAATTGACCACTTGTAAGGTTGCCACCTCCATAGTATGATAAATAAAGTTGCATGCTATTCCAAATGGCCTCCAATTCAATCCAAGTTACACTTATCCATGTAATGCACACCATTTTGGGTATCTTCCTTATTTTGTTTCCTTTCAAAAATAGGGTCGATTTTAAGGAGTTGTTCATTTTAGGTGGAGGTATTGYAGAAAGAATGCACTGAGAGTTTTTAGTTTGTATTGAAGTATTTTGTGACAATTTTGAAGATTAAATTTATCTTTGGAGCTTAACTTAGTTTTTGAAACGACTTGCAACCATCTCCTTATGTCCATATTTTCTTTGCATGTAATTTTTGAACACCAAATGAATAGATTATGAATTTTCAAAGTATTGAATGTAGGTATATCAAAAATGTATCCTAAACTTTTGTATTTAGTASTTGTACAATTTAGGCAATAGTTTATAGGATCAATTTTACAAAATCAAGTAATTGAAATTAGTACCTTAAGAATTTATAGAAACTCGTTGAAAAAACTTTAAAACTTGAATACATAAAGTGAATTCATTTAAGCCCACTTGCTCTTGAAATGATGAAAACAATCCAAAACTATATGGATTAGTAATTTGCCCATAATTACCATTTTGAATTGACTATTTAATAAATGAATATGCTCATTTGTTGAACATCTCATTACATTATCAATTAAATAAAGGTAGATAGAGGATGCTATTGAAAAAAGGAAGATTTGTATATGCCTAAATATAGAAAAAAATTGAGGCAATGGACGTCCGATTCAAGCCTGTTYTCTTGTTGTTCCTRGTGCAATGAGGGAGTGGCTAGCTACTATTAGAAAAATAAACACCAAAATACTAAATACAAAATTATTTTTGAAATAAATAAAAAAGTCAAAAACTTTTTTTTAAAACTATAAGATAATGATGAGGCCAAACTTCACCCACTTCAAACTACTGTTGTAATATTGTTCCTACGTTCCTTGCAGTCCAAGAACTCGTAGCCCTTTACAACCGTGAAATCTCATCTAATGCTACATTGATTTTCTCTATTAATAAGTGTAACTATTTAAATGAACTTATATATGATTATGAATTTTTATAARGAAGAATATTTTAATCAAAGGTATTTGTAATAATTCAATCTTCAACATGAATAGCACTACTGGTAGTACATTTACAAGGGGTACAAAATATTCTTCCTTTGTAAAAATTTATTTCCAATTGTAATTTTGTTTTGCAACTCGCTCTATTAAGACAAATCGGTGTAAGGTAAGGGGTTCAAAAAGTGTCTATTTAGGAGCTGGAAATTAATTTGGAGAGGTTAGACTTCWTAAAATATTTTTCAATAAATATTTTTTAAAAGACAAATGGAATTGGCATTTAATCTAAATTGACTTATATTTTTTGGAGCTTTGTGAAATTTATTGAATTTTTAAAGTTGAAATGCAATGGTTACTAAAAACATCTACCTTCTACAATATACACTATTTGTACATTGTTGACTCAATGAGAGAGAAATGTACATACAACGTTCATTTCAAGAGGTGGATGATTATAGAGCCCAAGCACTTTCTTTAAGAGGCCAAAGGACCATTCAATGTACATAAAAATTTGGAATACATGCACACAAAGTCAAATTTGGTCAAATGTTTACAAATTTTTGACACAAGGTGTAACCATGTCCTCCTTTGGTGAGAATTTTTCTTTTCCGATTAGTGCCTAAATTAGAAGTTATATTGTCTGGAACTTTCTAGGCAGCATGTGCGAAACTCTTCCTCCAATTTTGAAATTTTGCGAGTATGCAAACTTACATGATGTTGGATGCAAATGTCAAAAAAAATAAACATGCGYAGTGCAAAACTCTCATTCTACGAGGAGCTAAAGTATAATAGATTTGTTGGRTCTTGTTAAAAAATGAAAAAAATTTCTACCTTCAAATGTTATAATCTTTCAATCTACACAATCAAAGTTCATGAAAGTTTTTCCACACATTCTCACAGTAGTCTAGTACAAACTTATACGGTTGAATTTTTTTTTAAAAAGTATTCTAATTTTATTTTCTTCTCACATCCATAGAAAGTGGCAGTTTTTAACAATTTCTGCCCAAAATGTGCCTCAAGTTTATTACTGAAAGCTTTCTTGGAAGTACAGTGATAAAATATCAAATGTAAGGGGATGTCGGCCATGCCCAGGAAATGGTAACTTTTGATCAAACTGGTCCAAATTGATGAGCTTGAACTTAATTTAAGCTTATTGCAATCTCAAAGYCACAGTAGTCTGGTTGCAGGTGGCCCAATCACATGCTGGCCCCTCTCTAGTCCCTCCAATGGAAGGGGGGGGCACTCAGCCATTTGTTTTTTCCTTTGGTCGTTGAGCGACACGCACCCTAGAGTGCATGAGTGTAAGAAATAATGAATAGAATCATTCACAATCATCATCGGTAGAATAAGTTCATCCATTAAAGAAAAAAAGAACTCAAGCATGAACATGACGTGAATCTTCAAGATGCCATTGAAAGAAAGCTATTGAAAGAAGTCATTGAATATGTAATTTATTTTGGAAATATCCTACTTAGATGCATGTTGTGTTCTTGTTAGCACAAAGATTTTTGTGATTTATGAAAATTTTTACTATGAATATTTGGTTCTTTAGTAATTACGATTAACTTTAGAAGTGAAAATCTCTCTATTTTGGGGATTTTTGTTCTTCTTTATCATGCCTTTTCTTCTAATGTCTAATGAACTAGATTGTTTCCTTCATCCAAATTCTAGTAATTTTTTCATGAATTTCATCTCTGGCAATCATGAGTGCTTATGCATTMTTTAGAATGACTCAAAATTATGATTAGAGGCTATGTAGTTGCCATCATATATTTTTTAGAAATGTTTTTTGACGGCAAAATTGTTTGGAGGAATTGTTTGAAATTCAAAAATTCAAAGATTTGAAAAGAGTATAAAACCTCATGCGTGTGCATATTTCAATATAGACTTGAACCATTCAAAAAAGGACACACAACCATATCAAAACTAATTGCTAAGTAATGATTTAACCCTTGAGTGCCTTGTCCCAACTATGTTCACAAGTTTCAAGCCAAGCAAGACCTCATTCCGATCAAATCGATGCCATGGGTGTTAGGTGTTATAATTAAATCAAAAGGATTTCACCTTTCAAATTGAAAAATGGTTGGGCTCCAAACGCACATTGAAAGTAGAGAAGAATTGACCTCGGTATAAAAATATTATAAYGTTCAAGTTGAGTTGACCATTGTGGAATTTGGGAGTTTTGGTATTGTTTGGTTTTTGACGTGTGATGACAACCTGAGGAAAGGTGCCCAACTCTTGAAATTTTGGTAGGAGACGAAGAATTATGTCACCTCCCTACTTGCTAGATTTCAATGGCATGGACACACCCCGAGGTTCCTACAGATCGGATGGTCTCAATGATGCTTTGATGTCCTCTTCCTCTAAAGGCAAATTTCTTGTACTTGCGTTGATCTCTACGTGCAAGCACAACACATCTATCCATCAAGACTACTCTATGCCATCACCATGTTGTACAAAAACACCCCAACACGTATTTACTAGTAGTAGCATCGAGATTCACACCGGCTTGGGTTCCAAAAATTTGGAGAAGCAATGTTTTTGCCCTTGGGGTGCTTASGGTTTAAGGCCAACATACATATTGGCCTACATGTTAGATAGTTCTACCTTATATCCATAATTGGTACATTGATTTATCCTATTAGAGCATGAGAAACTAATTAACCAAATTCACACTACATGTAAAGGATAAAGTTTAGTGTAGGATAAAAGAAAATCATTGATTGTAAAAATTTCCAAAGTACAATTTCTTTTGTATTAAGAGGATAAATCAATGTTTTCCTAAAATTATGGAATTAAGGTGGAAACCTCCATATGCACCACTAACATGAAACCACCATCGTCACTCTTTGTACAACTCCAAAATCAATAYGTGCCTATGTGAAAGAAACAATTTTAGAAGCTCTACCAAAAAATTGACCCTTCATAATTTTTACACATAGTATCCATATGTCACGTCCTTTGGTGCGTTGGAACCTCCTTTCAATTGCCAACAAAAAAATATGAAAATTCAACCATTTTAATAATAGTAACTAGACACAGTAGCAAAAAAGTGGCCTTCTGGGAGGTTCCAACATGAGAGGTGTGCTTCCTTGACAGGAGGAGCAGTCCAATTTGAGGAAGGCTATATTACTTGCGTATGCRTTAAATGCTCGATTGCTTTCAATAGAATCAGTTTATGATCCTCCTTCACATGCCGACTATGCTGCCATGATTTCAAAATTCCTCTCTAGAGCTTCACTGCCTGGTTGAGACCAGGGCTTTTTTTTTTTGCTTTTTGGTGTCAGATTACACTAGAAAAAATAATTTGGCTAAAAAATGCCAAAAAAAATGTCAAAAAACTTGGATGAAATCGCCAAACAACTTTGAATTCAAAAAAATTCTTAGATGAAATCGCCAGATTGTGAATGAAAACCATAATATACATCTAATATGTGGATGAATGTTGCAAATTGGAGCACCACTATAACATTTAATATCGCCGCTGTGGCACTTCGTAGAAAATGAAAAATAAAGCCCTGGTTGAGACTCTACCAGCATGGTGCAAAGAATCAACTCTGACTTAAACACAGGACAGACTCCACACTACACAAATTTTCACATATGTATCCTACATGTCACTTTTTACATGTCTATATTTCTAAAATTCTTGAATTTATTCTTTCCGATCAGTCTAAATTTGGAGCAGTCAGTGGGCACTAATTTGAACATAAAAGAATGACATTGGCAATTTAGTGTCGCATGCACTAATTATAGGACAAATCAGTATAGAGATTACCTTCTGAACCGAACGCGCTAACTGATTTTTGGTGTGTCCCGAATGCTTCCATTTGATACAACTGAACTGAGTATTTGGTTTCGTTTGGGTACAAATTTAATGCCCCAAAACAAATTTCCTGCAGAAGCATTGAAAAATGAGGTAAAATCACAATAAAAAATGAGAAAATATGTTTCATGTATGAGACATTCAAACACCATGCTCTCGAAGAAGAAAACCTGAACCTAAAGCAGGCATAAAACAGGATTCCTGTATCTGCAAACTACAGGATTGTTCTCAATTTGGGCACAACACTATTTTTCATGAGGTTTTGGAACATAACTCTGTAATTGTCTTCTTTGGTAACCCAGACAACCCTAATGCTGTTTCTATGAGCATGACGAGATTGCCAAAACAATCGTTTCTTCTCTGCTATCAACTGGAACTCTAAAACCCTAACCCTCAATGCTGTTGATTTGCAAGCATCCCTGCTTGCTCGGTAGAAGATGGAATATCTATCTTCCCATGACACATCTTCCTTCCTCTGGTGACTTTTGAAAACACACGGAGGATTTCAAGCAACATCGAACTTTCTATACCTACAAGCACTACAACTCTGGGCTGTGAAAAGTCACATCCATTGAGKCCAAAAGACAGGCAATGCAATGCAACCGAAGCAGCTGTAGCACACCACAGGCCGTGTCGCAGAGTCGGATTAGTAAAGCTGAGCTCTGCAGGTTGTGAGCACAAGTGAAACTACGACATTCCAAATCAAACGTTTAATTGAACTAAAATCACGACGAATTCGGATTGCAGCTGAGACGCATCGCTTGGGTGATTTCGCAAAGCAGAAAAACGAGCATGCGGTGATCGATGGAGCRGTGGACATGAGATTGTACCTTTTACTTGCCCTGGTGAGTATCCACAGCACGGAGCTGGATTGCAGCTCTCATGTGAAGCAAATGCAAATGCTTTCGCAATGGTGAATTCCATGAGCGTCCATGGTTAGAGTGTGCGAGCTCACGTTGCATAACAATCAGCGGCAAGATTTAATGTGAAGGTTGGTGGAGGTCTGGCGACGTGAGTGAGCACAGTACCTCGTCTGGATTGCTTGSGGCGTCCACATCGTGAACGAGTCGTCAATCCCGATGGGACACAAGAAAATCTGCCACCACAACCATCGCCATCCCAAAAGCAGACCCATCATCTTCGTCTTAGGTGTGTAACATTTCGCGCCTACAGGAACTTTAATGTCTCTCAGCTCGCTTGAATCCCTAATCGAACTAGAGAGAATTCAATCTCTCTCAGCTTGCTTGAAACCCTAATCGACCTTCCGTGAGTGTAAGTAGGTGGCCCGGGATCGGGGAAAGGAACGCAATGCGACCGAATCGTGCGAGACTTCGGGTACTTGCACCTCTCCGCCGGCGACTTGCTSCGCGACGAGGTCAAGAAAGGGACCGAGATCGGGCGCGAGTGCGAGCAATTGATGAAGGACGGGAAATTGGTTCCCGTGGAGGTGACTCTGAAGCTCATCAAGCAAGCCATGAAGGAGGGCAAAAGAACAGCCAAAGGATACCTCGTCGATGGATTTCCACGCGCCGTTGAACAAGCGCAGATCTTCGAGACGAAGGTAACGCACTCAGCAGCAGCGGATGATTCCACTGACTAACCAAATTTTCTGGTAGAAACATGCATCTGAGGAATGACGCGTGATGAGCGCCAGGTCGGGAGGCCCCGGCTCGTGGTGTTTCTGGAGTGCCCGAAAGAGGAGATGGAGAAGAGGTTGCTGAAGCGAGGCGAAACCAGCGGACGCAGCGATGACAACAGCGCCACCATTCTGAAGCGCTTCGACACGTTCCTGCGCGAGTCGCTCCCTGTAGTACAATTCTACGACAACCTGCAGCCCGGCCTTGTGGTGAAGGTAATCCTAAACCACGGTCGATCACGAACAATCACATTCCTTACCAATGTCGAATGCAACTGCCTTAACCAAAAGAGAATTCTTCGAAAGAATTCACTGGAATTGTTGCGCATGTGCAGGTGTCTTCGGTTCCGCCGCCCGACGATGTGTACAAGGAGATCTACTGCGCCATCTTGAGCTTTCAAGGCAAGAGTGAAGACGATCCCGTCTGTGCTGCTCTCCACTCCGATTCCTGTGACAGAATCAGCTAGGATTCCTGATTGCCAGGATGTCAAATCATGCGCTTTCAGTTCCGGAAAATTGTAAACTAGATGGAACTCTGGTGTTTTGTAGGCAAGCTTTTGGGCTCCCCAAAACCCAAATGTGGAAACTAAGAAACAATGCAGTCGCGCAGCACAAGCTGCAAGCTCTGATTGCCAGTATCGCAGATAGAGAACTCTGTGAGTTGAAGTCGTTTTGTAGGACAAATCCGCCATTGCCAAGACTCGTCTGTTCTATGGCCGGAAGGTTTTGAGGTTGTTGATTGATTCCCAAGCTCAGGGATCATGATAATTTTGGTACCTCTATATATGCAATTCCATTCCATTTCATTTAAAATATGCAATCTCAATTCCTTTTGCATATGAAGACATTCGGTGCCAAGAGTTCATCAAGACTTATCCCATCCCGAAGCACATGTTTCCAGGAGCCAGATTGCTCACAAAAGACATTGATGTACAGATTGAAAACTTCGCACATAGAGTCCCGGAAGCGAGGATTTCAAACAACGTACAATATTACAGAAAATGAAAGGATACCAAAATATCCACACAGCCAGCCAATTCAAATACAAATTAGTGTGTAACTGACACAAAAAACTGAACCCCTATGAGATTATGGTTTAGTTGTACTTCCAAAAACTTATTGTGCCAATAAACGAGCCTCAATCATTAGCACAAACATTCATACTTCAGAGTTCATACCCCACAAGGCCACAACACAGAGAGTCTTGAACAAATCACAGTTACCAATTGAAAGCCAAATTTTGGCCATTGACACTCCACCAGCCATGCGTGCAACCAGCCTTCGTTCTGTTCTATCTCGGCTCAAGTATGCTGACATTRCTGCTATCAGTGATGCTATTGTGCGAAGTGGAAGTTTTCAAGTTCAAATTTTCTTGCGCACTGTTATTTCCTGAGTCTGAAAATTTGAATCCCAAGTCCGCGTAATCTCGAACATCAAACCTGGACAGCTTTGGGATCAACACCTCGCTGCCTCCCGTGATCATGGACACCACACTCGTCATGGTGGGTCGCAAAGGTGCACGGGAGTGCGTGCACAGAAGAGCCATTTCAATGACGCAGATGGCCTTCTCGAGGTTGTCGTTGCACCAGCTGATGGTTGGATCCAGCAGCTCGATTAGCTTGTTTTCTTCGTAAAGTTGCCATGCCTGATGCCAACGAAATGGTAAGAAAATTCGGGAAGGTACTTCAATTCAGAGTCAAAGTACGCTCAAAACATTGTACACAACAAATAGGCGTACCATCGGCTTGACAGACAAGGGTGAGGATACAGAAATAGACTCGAGCCCATGCCAAAGTGACGAAGTTGCAGCAAATATTACGCAAATGTTCTGTGGTTCCCAATAGCTGTGCACTTGGTTCTCTTTCACAAATGACACTTGACAAAMATTCAAACTTACAGAGAGAAGCAACAGGGGGCACCAAAAATATTTGTCTAGGCCCAGATTGTGGGAGATTTCGATGAAGACCGACCAGTTGTTTCCACGAAATAACCAATGGATGTATAGTAACAAATGCAACGAGGACCAAAAGCATGAATAGAAGGGTGGTGGAACTGAAGTACTGCACACACGCATGGAACAAACAGAAAGTTACAAAAGGATGGTCGCAAGGAGATATCCTCGTGCGTACGTCGCGAGAAGAAATCCACGTTGATTYAAACGGTGATTTAATGAGGCAAATAATTACAGAGACTTTCAACAGAAAGGTTGAAAGCAGGAAAACATCGAAGTCTCAGATCTCTAAGTAAGTGTCTTCTTGCTGCTGTACAAAACAACTTAAACTACCATCGTAGAAAAGCATGATCACTCCGAACGATTCTGACTCAAGTCGATGCTTGAAAAGAGGGAGCGAACTTATGAGCAGGATTAGGCAGGTCAGAAATGTTGATTTCCGCKCCAAGTGTTGCTTGTAGGGTGTCCAGGTTGTGAACGAATGTTGCAGTAGATAATCCTACTGGCATTGCAATCACGCCTTCCATCATGAAAAGTGTACCACTCCCAGATGGTGCCTGAAACCCCACCATTCAGGAAAAAGAGGATTAATTTCAAATCAAATCCAGGAGAGATTCTCAAACTCCAGAAGAAGAGGCAAGAGGAAATAGTAKTCAGAATACGAACCTCTTGGGTGTAAGTTTCAAGACTCTCAATGTTGATACCATATGATGATAGATACTCAGTCAGGTTATAAACGAGACCTGCAAGAACTCAATTGCATATCCACCTTAAAGTACCCAATGTGACACCAGAAAAAATAGGTCAGAAAGTCTACATTAGGACACTGTGAGTATGCAAGTTATACCAAAACCCAAATAAAATGGACTAGATTCAGGATTATGAAGCGTACACCGCTCAATWCAGGTGATCATACTGACCGAATCATATATGTACCCCCTACACAGAGACTTACGTCTCTGTCAACGTCAGTCATACGTTTAGTCAATTTGTCACCTATAATCAAATTCTAATAAACTAGTTGTAGTGAGGTAACCGTACAAGAAAATAGGTACTTACAACAACAGRAAAATCCAGAACCTATAACCCAGGAACGATGTGGGCATACGATTCGTACCAGCACCCAAGAAAATCAAGGCCAGATGATGAAGCGTACACTACTCRATGTAGGTGGTCATACTGACCGATCGCACGTGAACATGTGTGTCATACAGAGAAACCTCYGTRGACATCAGTATCATGSGACCGGCTAATTTGCCACCTTTGACGTTCAATTCTAAATTGGAACTAAAGGCTAAGCAATGATGAACTCTTCCAAGCAGGTCAAAGAATTATTGGACATACCAGGATTATCGACACCGCGCAGAATTATCTTCCGAAACTTGTGTAGAGGCCGTGTTTGTTTCAGACGATCRTCAGAAGTCCATCTGGTATTGACCTAAGAAGAATTGAATAAAATCTCAGAAACAGAAAGAGGACGCCCTAAATAAATCAGCAACTATTTTTAAAAATCACAGCAAAACGAATTGACGACACATACAAGTCGGTCCTGGAATTCACTTCAAGGAACTGCACTGGTGACAAATCAGACCTGGAGACCTTCAATTTGCAGAAGAGAGTTTCGCAGCTGCTCGGCTTTCCTTGCCGTTCTGTACAAACCCGTCCATGTCTTTGAGACAATAATAATCACGAGACTCTGGACCTTGAATAGCAAGTTCAAAAAATTAAGATGTAACTATCCGTCAGCATACGCAGTGAGTAAGACGTTCGCTAAAACATACGATGATTGCTCTATTCTCGCCTAAGACAGAACCCTCACATCAACACCCATACTACTGTATGAGTAGCGACTAGCTAAAAGTATGCAATTGACATACAACACATCAATATTAGCGAACAATTTAATTTAGCGAATCCTAGATCGCCCGCACACAGTTGCTGCACCTATTCCCAACAATACACATAATCTTGAAATACGAAGTTCAAATGCTGGATTCCAGTACCATACACAGTGAACTTTGAAAATCAATAGAAAATTCAATCGGACTCAAAGTCTTCATATTTTTTTTACGCACAAAGAATACCAATTCTTTGTAGCGTTCGAAATAGGTACATTCACCTAAAAATCAAAGTCAGCGTATAAAATTCGGCATTCAGGAACGGGACTTACGAAATGTCAAAGGAGACGAGCATCAAAATGGAGAACTCGCCAGCTAATCTCGACATCCTGCTGATTTCCACATTCCCACCGCAATCGAGCACCCGTTTGCTCAATCGAGCCACAATGCCGGGTCTGTCCGGCCCTGAAGCCGTCACCACCAAATTCTGAAGCCCTGTACCAAACACAAAATCACAAATCATTCCATAAACGTATACGAGACTGTAACATTCAGCGAGAAGGGGATACATTTCGAATACTAACACGATTGCAACTCGTAGTGTAAAAGGAATAAAAAAAGATTAGGTCAAATCGTTGAAAAGCCATACCAGGAAGCTCCTCCTCCTGCGGAAAAGGCAGATTGCTCAAAGGCATACACGACCCTCCTTTAATGTAATAACCTCTATATGGTAATGTGTCAGATTGGTCCAAGCCACTCATGACATGTAGTTTCTCTCTACTCACATAAGATACAGACACCTAAACTTGTCATTTTTTTAGTATAAAGAGTCTCTATCATTATACTTATTAAATTATTATTTGTTTTTGGTGGTAAATGAATGGAGATTTTTTTTTTTTTTCCTTTTTAGAAAAATGCGTGTCGAAGAACATACTACAAGGGTAGAGAGGCAGATTTAATGTCAGGTAAACCACATGTCACTACCAGATATTGAACCCGAAAACACGCCATGCGGTTTGGATACCTTTCCACCATCATCCACTAATTTAGGAACATCTTAGACCAATGAATGTAGATTTCAATGCACCAAAAGATATATGTTTTCAATATTATGTACAAAAGTTATAAGGGATCAAAGTATTTTTAGTTCAAGCAACAATTCTTCAACTTACACTAGCTACATTTTGATATAGGAAATGTATACGTTAGAAATATTTGATAAAGTGATGTAACTAGGCATTTGGTTTTTGGGGTTGTCTTCTAATTTAGAAATGAAAGCATCATGGGATTTGACAAACATATTTTTGACTCTCTAAAACTTCAAAATTCATTTGCAATTCCAACACAATATAGAAGCATTCCCCCAACCTAAAGTAAACTTCCATCTATAAAATCAATCAAACTTTGTTGAAAAGACAAACAAAATCATGGATTTCAATATAGAATTGTGCAATACATGCAAGATGAGAATTATAAATTGTTGGCTGGCAAACCATSGGGTGGGTGGGGTGAACCACGTACAATAGAGCAAGAAATGAAAATTTGGACTTCCAGAAACCTATTTTTGACATTGGACTTGAATATTTTGTTTGCTTTGCATTTGACAACGAGGCAAATCTACTCCTACAATATAATTCTCCCTACCATCATGTACAAGTGAAAACTCAACAAAGACAGTTCCAACTTTGAAAAGTTCAAATGTTTAGTTCCAATGTCCACACAACATGGATGTTCACCGTTGGCTAAACTTATACCCTTAATTGATAAAAGAATGGTTAAGTATATTGTTTAGAAATAATCGACCACTTCTTCAATATTAGTCAATGGAATTGGAAAAAACCTAGTTGCAATTTGAGAACATCTACAAAAAATTGGTGAAAAATCTATAAAAAAAAAAAAAATTTGAGTAAAAAATATCGTAAATAACGAGACTAAGTACTCAATAAACTGGTTCAGTATGGAATTCTTTCAAAGGAGAACAATTAGTAAAAGTCAAAATATCCTGAATTTTGGCAAGGGCCACAATGAATGGTCCCCTCGCTTGTGCTCGAGGGAAAAGATTCAATAAATTTATTTTTCATGCATGATAAATTATGTAAGTTTTGAATTCATATTTGCAATTAGAAGCCTCAAACTTAGCTAGAGAAGGTGTAAGAAATAATTCAATCAAGCATAAAATAGGGGGTTCTTTACTGTTTTTTTTTACCTGCACTCCTACAATGACTTGGCTGAATCAGCAAAGGGGGACAATTCAGCTTCTTCTTTGTAGGTGACACGCAAAGTTTGGTTGCATGGTGTGCCATACTAGGGTAGAACCACCCATTCCCAATCAAGGACCCATATCCAACCAGTAGGGTGCAACCATTTCCAACCAAGGCTAGAACAAATTCCCAACTAAAGCTTAATGTGTTTTTTCTTCCTTACCAAGGTTGGACTAACAAGGTCATGACACACGTCCCGAAGTAGTGAACAAGAAAGTAGGAAGTAGTGAGCTGGAAAGGAGTTCTTGAATGATTGGAATTGGAGGAGTCATTACATTGAGTATGGGTTCAGACCAACTTTGAGCCATCAAAACTCATAGCAATTCCAATTTAAGGCATAAACTTACCAAAAGAATTGGCAATCCCCATGATTTCTATCTTCCTACTTGGCAAAAAATTTACAATGCCTTATAAGGTAGAGGCACCACTAGTTACTCATTTCGGCAATTTTGGAGTAGATTTTCATGAGTAGGAGGTCATAAAATTTTTGAAACCTGGGGATGAAAAGAAATTTAAAATTATATTCCAAAAACTGAAATTACTGTGAATTTTGGAGTCAAAAAGTGCACTTCACGCATTGCCAATGTCTAGAGTCATCAAATCCCAATCATTCTAGAATTACTTTCCCGCTCACTTCTTCTTAGTTCTTACTATCTTGCTCACTATTACTTGGTTGGAAATCTCCTCCAGCCTTTGTTAGAATTACTGCTCTTCTACATGTTGGGTGTTGAGCGCGATTGACAGTTGCTGCTTTCTACCTTACTGCTCCAGAACTTGCACGGAATCGCTTAAGTGGTCGACTATGGATGCTTCTGCCATAGCTATGAAATCTAACTTCTACAGTAGCGCGGGAGGTTCCCATGTTTTCCATATGCAGCTCATGAGGATGTCACCACCTTCCTATCCTAATCTTTCAGCAAATGATGGACAGTTGGATCACTACACTACTGTACTATCTTCATAACACATCGCCTGCCATCCAAATCTTCCATCCCAAGTTCGCCACCTCCGATCGCCAACTGTTGCAATCTCATGGGCTTCTCGACAAGCCAAGGAACGCCCGAAACAAGCTCAAAATTGCGACATTAGCTTTATTGAAGCTCACCCAGGCGTGGTTTCACCACTCGAAAGATCGAAGAGCAAGTAAGTTATTGCGCCTCTCATCTGGGTCTACCTTGGGAATGTAGACATTATTTGATGCAATGGGGTCGAATGAGGCTTTGTGGACAAATTCTGTTGAAACGATTTCGAAATTTGAATTGGGGGGTAACTGGAGGCTCTAATGGCTTGGATCTGTCTTCAGGGTGATCACATTGATGTAATAGGTTTGAATTCCGAGGATTTGGGAGCACTTTCTATTGAACGATTTCAGAATTTGAAATGTATGTTAACTTGAGTGTCGTAGTTAGGGTTCAAGGTGAATTCGGTGATGGGAGAAGGCACAGCTGGAAATCGGTGAAGAGCTCATTCGTGTAATTTGGGGCTCATGGGTGGATTGTGTCTGCGGAATTTCATGAAGATTTCTTTTCTTTGAATCTTTGATTCAAGCATGTGACGATACAGTGGGTTTGTTTTGAGCTGTGTCTGAGCTGTTGTCTGTCAATACAACGCAGGGATGAAGCTCGTTTTGTAACTGGCTTGGGTGTGGTGAATGGTGTCAATGTCTGCTTTGCTTCAAGTTTCGACTGCGCTTTCGGCCACTSGGGGGCCTACCGTTCCTTTGAAGAGCCTTTTCCAATGTAGAGTAAGTTTTTGAATTCCTTTTACTTTAGGGTTGAAGATGCGATTTCTTGTCAACGGGGCTTCGTTTTTGAGACAGAATTTGTTTCTAGGGCTTGTTAAACCTTCGTTATGTATGCGTGTGTGTTAGGGTGAGGACTAGGACATTGGCGGATGGTAAGGTTTTGATGGGTAATTGCAAAAATCTTTATGATTTCTACTAATCTTAATAGCGTCCTGTGTCATGCCCTTGTGGGTTGCAATTGGCTTACTGCATTCMAATTCTGGAATAGTCTATGACATTTGCGAATAGGAGKMGTSAAAGGTAAGTAAGATACGTCCTGAGGAGCCAGTGATTGTTCTTCGATACTTGGATTCTTCCATAAACTAATAGTTAGACCTAAGGTGTTTGGATCTCCTTTCTAGAGTATTATGTACCGATTACTCATGCGAGAGTTTTTGTGCAGTCTGTTTCTAGCTTCTCAGGCACAAGCTTACCGAAGCTGTCATGGCCTACAAAGCCTGGCACCAAAAGGCACACAAGCCGTGGGGTGGCCCGAGCTGCTGCCAAGCCAAGTAAGGTCGTTGTGGAGAAGAGCTGCCAAGTAGGCGACCATTTCTTGGATAATGTGAGCAATTACATTTTCCATCAGATTCAGAGACCGTTTGCCAATTACATACCAGACAATTGGGATCCTCTGGCTTTTCTACCTGTTAACATTCAATCAAGCCTACAGAAAACTGAAGCCCTTGTAAGTACTTCCTAAACCCTAAACCATCTTTCTTTCCTAGGCTGTTTTTTGCAGGATATGAGGATTGCCTCAGTGTTTCTCACTTATGGTTCTCAAAAGACTCACTGATGGTTATCAAAAGCAGTTGTGACCTATTTAATAAGCAGGTGTCACTTGCTTTTGTGGAAGGCAAAAAATAAAGGTTAAAATTTGAGTCAACAGCATGTGGAAGTAGGGGTGAAATATTAAGTTTGAAATAGTTCAATACATTTTTGGCATTTTGTTATGCATTGAGATAACAATTGCTCTGAGATATAGTTTGAAAACTTTTGTTACCTCAGATAGTTTTAGTATGTCATAATGGAGCCATGTAAGTACCACATTGTTCATTCTCATTGCTTTGAGTAATTGGTGCACATTTTAGGCAAGAATCTATAAGGGTCGATCGATTTTAGAATGGGGTCACAATTGGTGCACATTTTAGGCAAGAATCTATAAGGGTTGATCGATTTTAGAATGGGGTCACAATCAGGTGCCGCAGTTATCTTAACCCCTAAAGGACCATGAGGCCACCATGTGGCTCCCGTTTACAACACGGTTCTTTGTACCCCTGTCCTTTATGAGTTAATTTTACTGAAAATGTTTTCATTGTTTCCTTGTTGATCCAATTGGTTGATTCAATTGTCATTTGAATGTGCACATGCAGGGAGGTGCAGTCTTCTACAAAATTCAACAAGAGATTCTCATCCATGTTGCAGAGATCATCACTGACACATTGGGAACTGATTCTCCGTTCTCTCCTCTTGAAGTTCCGAGTTCGGATGCTGAGAGTGTTGATAAAGGTCTAATTCTTTAGTTTGTTGACCTCTGCAAATTTTGTTCATAATGAGTTTTCCACACAATAGTGGGGTGTTGTTAAATAGTACCAAGTAAGGTTCAATTTTGGCAGACACAGCAATTCTTAATGATCAGCGTCTTTTTTGTAGTGATGCACCTGAGAAGTTCTAGAGAAAATAATGTTATTCGAAGTATTATTTTGTTTTTCTGTGGAAGTTCTAGTTTTTGTCTCAGCAAAATGCAGACAAAAGAAGCTTGTGGAATTACAATATGCTTGGTCTGAATTGTGCTWGGGTAGGGTCACTCAAATCCCAAGTGTGTTCCCAAAACTGAGCCCTAAAAATCAAGAGGAAAAGTACATGCTTGATGTAAACTATTCAACATGGATTTTGACTTCTGCACATAATGACTTTTGCATGTTAAAATTGCCAATGGCGGTCTTGGATTTCAACCATTTTTATTTGGGATTTTTGCTTATGTGATTAAAAAAAAACATTCCAACATGCAATAATGCTTATCAGAAGGAAAAAATTCTTTGTGGTCCTACAGGCTTGATGTCAAGTTATCGACTAGATACCTTAACCCTTCCAGAACCAAGAGGTTGATAATATTATAAGACATAATGACAAGTTGTACTGTAGATGAAGAGGTTTGCTAAGTTTGTTGGACATAATGTTGAGTTCTAGGCCAATGACAAACTAATGTGAAATCTAGGAACCAATCAAGTATTGTACATAAGTGTCTAATTTGACAAACATGTGTTGATTGAAATGGAATCTCCATGTCAAATTCTCACAAGTCCACATCACCTCACACCAATTACAAGATAACATGTGGCACTCTTTTTTACAAAAATGACTTAATTTATGCCAAATTTGACCCTCACTTAGGGTATCCAAAACATGACAAACTTTCTTGCACTTTGCAAAAGAATAAGGTACAAACATCCAAAAGCATCTTTGTTTCCATTCTTGTACCTTAGACTATTTACCACTAATTTGTCCATAACTTTTGATTGGAGACTTGAAATGAAATGGATTTTTGCAAATGAAATTTGGTTTGATTTCCCACATTTTCTTAGTTCAAAGTCTTTTGAAAAAAGTTATTTCACTATGCCAAAATGAGGTCTGAAATTCTACTTTAACAACAATTCCTACTTTTGACTTAACTATGAGTGGTTGTGCTCCTGCTCTTCCTAACATCCCATATGGTTTGTTGTACCTCCTACCACCCCACTTGTATATAGAGCTTGTCTTCTCACCACTTGCAACAAGATAGTATGACGCATTCAAAAGATCAAATATGAAGTTTACATTGAATGTTTTGCTAAATTTATTAAAAATACATTTAAAATTGATAGTTCTATCCATATGGCAGCCTTGCTTGCGTGGCAATTTTGCCTATGTGGTTAGGGTCCTCCAAGTGCTCAATTTTAATTTGCTACTGCATTTGAAAGACACACACCTAACTTTGTTTAAGGTCCACTAATGTGGCAATTTTGCCTATGTGGTTTAGGGTCCTCCAAGTGCTCAATTTTGATTTGCTACTGCATTTGAAGGACACACATCTAACTTTGCTTGCGTGATCCCCGCATATGATGACAAGGTTGTCTTTTTTCATTTTTCATGAAGTGCAAGATTTGCGATATCAATTGTTATAGGGGTGCTAAAAAATTCAACATTCATCCACATATTGAATAGAAAATATCACATTAGCACATATCACATATTGAAAATTATATTTTCATCCACAATTTGACGATTTCATCCAAGATTTTGCTATTTATGTTCTAAGAGCATGGTGCGGGATCCATTATTTTGGTGCAAATTGACGACAAACCTAAAAAATACATTGGTCATGATTTGACTCCTTGCCCTAGTTGCCTATTCTTGCCATCCTCTGCCTTCTTGATATCAAATCCACATGAAGCAAGTATAAAGCTTAAAAAAAAATTGGATGTTTTTAAAATTGTGTAAATCTTTTGAAAATGTAGATTGGATTTCAAAGTAAAACCACTAATGAAGGTTAACTTTAGTTTGAAAGACCACCATGAATGAAGAGTTTGTTGGGCATGGATCAATTATCAAAGAGTCATGGACTTGGGTGGCATATTCCATCCTTGATGTGGTTGTTAGGAAGGAAGAACCTATAAAGAACAGAATCGTTGCTTCCCTAAAGAAATTTGCAAGTTCCCATATGCAAGTTCCCATATGACAACAAGATCATTTGATCCCTTGCTATAGTTGCCTAACCCAACCTCTTCTCTTTTGACATCAAATCCACATCAAACACGTACAGAGTTGTAAATGCCATTGTGAGTTGATATTCTTAAAATTGTGTGAGTTAAGTCTTTTGTAAATGAAAATCAACCAGATTTTGAAGAGTAAAACTAGTAAATAAGATTAGTTTAATTTGGTCTAAAAGATTGCCATGATTGAATAATCAGTTGCAAGACAGTGAACCAATTATCTATTGTGCCTCGTATTTTTTGATGGCAAATTCCATTCATGATGCTTTTGTTAGGAGGGAGGACTCTATAAATAACATACACGTTTTTTCCATAGACAAATTCTCAAGTTCCCATATGACAACAAGGTCATTTGACCTCCCACTGTAATTGCCTACATTACAAAAGAAAGGGGTGTTTGAAGTGGGTTTTCAATTCCTAAACATAAGATAATAAGTAATGACTTTTAAGGAGAATTTTCAATAGATGACTTCAAGAAGCTTCGTACATATTGATTTTGGAGATGTAATTGAAATTATATTTTTCAAACAAAGTATGAATTTGTTATGATTTTTTGAAGTGGTCTACCGGAAAGATTCAGTAGGCTACCAACTAAAAATGTATCCAATATGCTCATTTTAATCACCTAAAGCGGTCACAATAATTTTAACATGGAAGGTCCTGAAATGTCACTTCCTACAATGATTTACACTCAAAAAGTAGGGTGCTCCTATTGAGGTCACTAATCACTCCATGGTTGTCAGGTTAGACATTTACTATCACTAGAAGAAAACTGCGTTGATCTCCACAAAACCATGTGGGATTGGTTTTGTTGAGTTTCTAGTTTCCAATGCAAAATTTTGCATTGGAATGTATTGGAATGTGTTGGAATGCATTTTCCAACGCAAAATTTTGCGTTGGAAACTAGGAACTCAACAAAACCAAGTCCACATGGTTTTGTGGAGACCAACGCAATTTTCTTCTAGTGTATGGCCTGACAAATTGTCATGGGATCAGTAGGTGTCTACTATGGGTCATGTGACTGCAATTAGATGTTTCACCTTAACCTATAAAAATTGTTGCTGCTATGAAAGTGTAAGCGGTTCAGAATATAAGGGAGGTAATCCATTTTTTACCAAATAATTAATTGAGGATAGTTACCCAGAGTGTGGATATGTTGAGGGGGGAATTTCCCCATATATAAAATAGATATGGAATGGATTCCATTTTCTTTCAAAATTTTATTTCCCAAAACTAAGTTATCATGAATTTTCTAGCTAAAGATTATGTTTGTCTCACACTCGTCATATAGGTCATCCTATAGCCAATTTAGGGCTTGTTGTAAAATCAAGAGTGCTTCATTTGTAGTGCCAATTGAGAGTGCTTCATTGCCATGTGCCACCTTACGAAGGGGAAGTAGTGTTCCCAATTATAATGCATTTGAACTAATAAAAAATAGACCACCCTTCCTTGCCATAATGAGGTGGTGGTTGATTAGGAATGGGTTGCCTCCCATGGTACCATAAACCGTTTCAATGTACTTGATATTCAGATCTTGTCATTTATGCCTTGAAATGACAAGATCAAGTACATCGGAATAGTTTATGGTATTTCTACCTTAACACTAAAATGTTGAGGTGGACATTTTTTTTCCAATAGAAGACTAAGAAACTTTTTGTATAGGAGAGAAATGCAACTATTTATCTTTGGAATTTTGTGTGAAAAGGAAAGGTCTTATATATCACTTTGATTTCTAATGAGTGCTTTTGGATTCTTCTTTAACAGATGATTCCCACAATATCAAAATGGATGACTTCCATGGTCACCAATTTGTTCTTCAATGGTCAAGCCCCCCTGGAGCAAACGTGTTAATGTAGCAATATTACTATTGCAATATAGACATATCTTGTTGTAAGGTAAAACAACCCATTGTGGTCAAATGACTCATAGTGGTCACCTAGGAAGTCATCCCATTGTGGATTTTTTTCAATATAAGAGATTTGGGCCAAAATCAATGCCTTATATGACCGTAATGGAGTGAATAGTGACCTCATTAGGAACTTCCAACTTTTTAGTGTGAAATTCATTGTAAAAATTGACTTTTTAGGCTTTCCATGTTAGAAAATATTGTGTCAACATTAGGTACTAAGATGAGCATTATGGATTCAGTTTTTGTTGGTTATGGGGTAGTCTACAGACTCTTTTGGGCCATGATGCACCGAACACTTTGAAAATTCCTAGCAAATTCACACTTTGTCCAAAAATATAATTTCAATTGCACTTGCTGTTTCTCACACTTGTCTTTAAGTGGGGAAAAAATTGAAAGTTTTCAATAATACCATGAGGCCAAACTCAAAATTCTAACCACAATGGGTTGTTTTACCTTAGTTGTTGGGTTGTAGTACAGAGGTCACAAGCTTGTGGACTAGAAAGGATTGCCCCCTACAAAAAAGAAAATGAAAAAGAGGGTAATTGTGTTAAAAAAATGCTAGACTATAATCATGGCTTTGCACACTCACTGTTGCCACAATGTTTCTAAACCCTTATTTCATCTGTCATTCAAAGCTAGCACATACAAAATTGCATACAAAACTTACATACTCAAATTGTATACTCAAAATTTTGCCTCTTTTAATTCAAGCCCCCAAATGAAGGAGCCAGGAAACTTCTTGAAACAAAGGCCACATAACCATTGGTCCAAAAACCAAAAAAAAACACTGCCACTAAGAGTCTATTACCTTGGAATTTGGATTTTGGTTGTGTGATGGTGGATGTAGTACATAAGGTAGGTACACGTAAAAGTGCCACTTATTGGTACTATGCCTAGTTACTTTTATTAGACTATTCAAATTTTCATATAGTTTTCTTGGCAAATGAAATCACATTCCAATACACCCAAAAACGTAGCATTTGAATATAATATGCAAAAGTTATTAAGGATCAAAGTTTGTTTTCGAAAGCACCATCTACAGTCTATGTACGTGACTGATTTTGGAAATGTACACGGATTGTAGATGGCGCTTTAAGGTCACCTGTGTTTTAGGATGTACCCACCTTACATTAGGCAAGGTCCTTCCTTTGCTTTAACCCTTGAATGGCGCGACGGACATTTTGTGTCCAATGAATGACAAAGAATCAAATTGTACACTGATACAAAAGTGCAACTATTAATCTACATAATTAGGGGTGGAAAGGAAAGATCTTCTACAGTTCTTTGACTTCCAATGAGTACGTACTTTTGGATTTTTTTAAACTAGTGATTCCCACAATATCAAAATAGATGATTTCCATGGTCACCAATCCATCTTTTAAGAACGGACCTATTATCGTGGAGAAAAGGCAGGCTGTGGATTGTGGACTGCGAAGTGTTAGACAGTGGGCCCGGGTAAGCAACTCCCGTACAATATGGCCTGATTATAATCACTTATAATGCATTTTAATCCAATCTCAAGAAATATAATTTGTTTTAATGTAGAAAAATATAGTTGCCCTTCTAAAATGGAATCCAAAAATGCATTTATATACATGAAATGAATATTTTTGAAGCCATTAGTAGCATTAAAAAACTAATTATATGAGTTCTTTTAATACATGTATCATATGCTGAGCTACGCAACTTTTGGAGCTTTTTAATAAAAATTTAATTTTAATTGGAGGGAACTTGTTGGATGGAATTTTAAAATTATGCATAGGTGTTTCAATTCTTCGTATATTGTAAATTCTTTTTTCTAATGTGAATGCAACCCAACATTTTCTACATTACATTTTTTAAAATTTGGTCTTCACCTAACTTTTTGGTCTTTTATATTTAATATAATTTTTACAAAAGCCGTCTTCCAAGTCATTTTAATGCCGATGACCCCTCCATATAATACAAGACTTGCGTACTTGGGACAGTGGGAAGTTAAACTGCATAGCTCCTAAAAATGACAACATCTAAAAATTTGCTACAACACCTAAAAATTTGATGATAAGCATACAAAGACTTGTCAGCATGGGCATGAGTTTCCGTGGCTTTGGATTACAATTTGTAGCACCTGAAAATGACAATACATTCAATGACCGTATTTTCTTGCTTTCCATGTCGAAGCACATTTCTACTTTCACATTTATCCAAAAATGGATGAAAAATATCGTTTCTGCATCCGGTGCAGTTGATTTCTGTCATCCAAAGGACCCAAAACGTCCTTGTCGTCCTTCAAGGGTTAACCCCTCAATGCCCAAGGGGCCCAAAAGTGGCCTCAAACAGTCTGGCAGTCCACTTTGAAGAGCTCTAACTTTTGCATCCAATGCCCGATTTCAATAAAACTTGTTGGAAAAGTTGCGCATATTAGTCTAGTTTCTACGGTAAAATTTTCAGATCAATCCAAGACGTACTGAGTTTTTGAAAGTCATTCGAAGTTCTCAGGTTCAATTTAGGTTCAACACACTGCATTGTAATGGCTGCAACTTCGGGGGATTGTATCTTTTTCATCAAATGTTTGTTTTCAATAAAATTTGTTGGGTTTTGTTCCTACAAAGGTCTAGTTACCATGGTAAAAGTTTCATGCCAATCCAAGTTGTTTTCAATGTTTGGGAGCAATTCAAAGTTCAAAATCCAGAAACGTTTGCATTCCATTGAACTTTGGCGGCTCATAACTTCTTTGTATATGATCCTTTTTCAATAATTTTTTGTTGGAAAATCTGCGCTTACTAATCTAGTTTGTGTGGTTAAAATTTCATATCCATCCAAGACATTATGAGTAACTGAGAGGCATTTTAGTAGAAGGAGATTTAGCCACAAATGTGATTTTTTGCTATTTTTTTCACTGGTTTTTGACATTTCAAATCCATTTTGCAGACACAATGAATCATTTTTATGATATTTTTTTACACCAAAGTGTTTATATTCTGGTTTTGAATCACTTTGTAGTTCAAAATTTTTTCATTTGAGTCTGTTTAGAAATCAAATTTCACCTCCAAATGTGTTTTTAAGAAAATTTCAGGATCTTTTTTCAACACTAAAACATTATAATCTTTCAATCTATACGGTCAAATAACCCCAAATTTTTTTCACAACATCTACAACATGCACGCTACAATATTGTACGGTTGAGATCTTCATAACTGACTGAAGGGAGGATTTTTAACACTTGCAAAGGAAGGATGCTTTCAAGCATGGTTGGACCTTGGGCGTTGAGGGGTTAAGGGACACACTAAGTTTTGAAAATGGGCACCATTCCAAAGTTTTTTTTTTGGTGGTGATGCCTTACTCTACAACATCAGAAAGATGTGCCAGAAAAATTGTCTGAATCATGAAGTGCAAGACTGGCGATACCAATTGTTATAGGGGTGCTAAAAATTTCAACATTCATCCACATATTGGATAGAAAATATCACATTAGCACATATCACATATTGGAAATTATATTTTCATCCACAATTTGGCGATTTCATCCAAGATTTTGCTATTTATGTTCTAAGGGCATGGTGCGGGGTCCATTATTTTGGTGCAAATTGACGATAAATAGCCTAAAAAAATACACTGATTTTTTGTGATGCAGGAAGCTTCAAGCCTGAAAAATTGGGTTTACATTGATTTCTTTGTAAACCGGTATTGATCTTGATGATTGAGTTCTCTCTATAAATAATGTGACTCACCTGTAGATTGAACTTCACCAAGTGCCCAACCCAAACTCAAACCTCTTTATTCAAAATGACACATTTTGTAACTATGATTATACTTAGCCCCTAAAGTCCCAGACAGTGTTTGAACATATCTCTTGTTTTCTTGATTGGTTCTTGTAACAAGCATAATTCCTCATTTGTGTGGATTAATTTTGATGATCGTCACTGTTAAAATTAAAGAAGACTTATGTAGCCTTTCCTATGAAATAAGATCAACAAAATCACACAATTTTTGAGAAAATGCCACCATTGACAAGATTGATGAAAGATGTTTGGTTAACCCCTAAAGGACCTTTGTTCCTTTGGAAGATAAATGGGATTTGGGGCAGGTACCTACGGTCTCAATTTTTATCTTGATTTTTTTAAACTTAAAAACAAAATTAGAAAAACTGATTAGCTTTGTGGGAATATAATTTTTTTCAATTGGTGCTTGGGAGCAAAAGTTATGCCCAAATAAGCTCTAAACAATGGAAAGGGGGTAGCTAAAAAAAATTCAAAAAATTTACATTTAAAATTTACATTGTTTTCTCTCATATAATATGTTTTTGCCTATGTAGAAAGATTTGATTCATTCCATTTGGATTTGTTGTGAGAAAGTTACAGACAATCTTGTTTTTTAGGCAATCTAAGCATCTTTTTTTTCTTTTTTCTTTTTTTGAAACAAGTGTGTTGAAGAACACACTTCAAGGGGTTTCCGTCAGGTAGAGAGGCTGATTTCACGCCAGGTAAACCACCTGACATTGCCAGGTATCGAACCCACAACCACGCAATTCGGTTTGGGTACCTTTCCACCATCATCCGGTAGTTTAGGATCATCTCAGACCATCTAAGCATCTTTTTGAAAAAATAAGTTGTAGGATTCGTTTCTAAATGCAATTTTTACAATTTTTCAAAAAACAAGTTCCACATGGTCTGTTTTGCTTGCTAGATCAATCTTAGCATTGGGATTAGTGCGTTTTAATTCCACCTTAAAGATATTAATAATTTAGGTTTTTCTTCTATCTTGTACCTATTTCTACATAACAATTTTTCAAAGAATAATAATTTATCATTTTTGTATTAATTTATTTTTTTGTAGACTCTGAATACAATTCTCCACCATAAATATATAAAGCTCAAAACTTTGCAAAAAACTAAAGTTAAGAAGGTTCAAAGTCAAATAATCTAGTCCCATAGTGTGCAGAATTTTTTTTCCACTTTGAATATATATATCTTGCAATCTATGTGGTCAAAATTTCTGAAATATTTACTACATATTCTTATACTATTTAGGTGTAAGTTTCTATGTTAGATGTGAAAAAAAAAATTCAATTTCTTTTTACTCTTTGCTAAAAATGGAAGTTTTGAGAGTTTTTTTGCATAAAAAAATGGCCTTTGTCCTTTACCAGTTAAACAATACTTTGTACATATGTTGAAATGGAATGCTCAAAAGTACTTCGAAAACTCTCTTATTTTATCACGGGTGCATACCATCATGATATCTATGTGAATTTTTTTTCCAATCATATTGAGGTGTAGAAAAAAAGATACAAGGATGTGAAGTGACAACCCAGAGTGTCTTTTCAATTCTCCAAAAATTCACCAAAAATTGCACACTTGATCATTTTATGATTGCATTGTACCAACTTAAGTTATGAACAATCTTGTCTTTCGGGCAATTTGAGCATCTTTTTGAAAAATTAATTTGGAGGGTTCATTTTTGAATGCAATCTTCACAATTTCACCAAAAAAATTGTTTGACAAGGTTAAAAAAAAATCGTTTTGTTTTCTTGGATGAATGCAACATAAATGGTAGTTTTGAGTGTTTTTTGAGAGAAAAATGGCCTTGGTCCTTTAGGGGTTAAATAAAATGTTCTACGTAATATATTCATACAAGGTCCAAATAATGCATGCTAAAGTGCGTTGGAATCCTTTTTTGCTTTAGCATTACCACTAAGATCCAAGAAAATGATATGTTTAGTAATAATAAAAATGCTCAGTTGTAATTAGTGACAATTCTAGGTGCTCATTCCTTACCTTAATTGCACACCCTGATCCTTCCACCTCCTCAAAATCTCTCTTGTACACATCTGATTGGACAGCTTCAGTTCCATATATCCAGATCTCCTCACATGCCTGCCAGGCACTGCCAAAAGCTCCCAATTGCGGCATTTGTCTCCCAAGGCTGATCGAGTGTGTGTCATAAGAATTGTTGACTGAAACTTCAAGCTAATCCAAACTTAAGTTAGGCTAAGCTACAAGAGAATAAGATAAGTTAACTTATTATTATTTTCCTTTTCTGCAGTAAAATTCCGTTTCATTTGTGTAAAAAAAACCCACAGCAAAACACAACCAAAACAAAAAACTTATTTAAGTTAGTCCCCCAGTGGACGTACAGTACAGTCCAGTAACCTCTGAGTGAGACTCTGACTGTAACGAACTCCCTTGATTATTACTCCGTATTGTAAGTAATTGAGAAAGTCTGGAAGTTAGACAGACACTCATCCTCTGAATTCTGAAGCTGCAAAGGTGTAAGTAAAAAGCACGCAAGGCCAATGACAGCAATTATCCCCTTAACTTAATGCAAGTTGGGAGCCTGACATAACTTACAGAGACCATATATACAAACAGTCGGGACTTAAAATTACAAAGCAACACTTACGGTAAGTACTCACTTACTCACTTAGTCCCGGACTGGTCTAACATATTGGTTTTACACAGGTTTACTGGCTAAGAGAAGGTCAGATTTAGTCACAACTTTTGTAATGTGGCCCAGTCCTGGCCGGTCTGACATATTGGCTTACCAAGGTTTTATTGGCTTATAGAAGAGCAATTTAGAGAGGTTCTACTGTAGCAACATCAAGAGTGTCTATTTTTTTTATATTTGGTATAGCCTTGCAAGAAAGAACGAGAAGGAGGCGTGTTATGAAATTTGCATAACTTTCGAGGAAGCAAAGAGTTGTGAAACATTTTCTTGTATTCAGACTTAACTTGCAATGAAGGAACACAGACACATTAATTGTGGTTCCTAGTACTGGGGGTTAAACCCAGGCAGCTCATATTGAATCTGCAGTAGTATCCCGGCCAGCCCAGTGACAGAGTGTCTAAAATGTACACTCCGGGTAGATGTTCCTCCTCCAGCTGACGGTAATGATTCCCAACTTCCATGCGGGAGGGGTACCAACTCCGCAGATCTAATTAAGTAAGTTATCTATCTGCCAGTCGGTGGCTTCAAGTGTTGGAAAGGACGACGTGGCCATGATCATCTCCAGCTCGGGCGAAAGCGCTCAACTGGTGTAAGTTGTCGAAGAGGTCGATCGATCGAATAGGGCCGGGGAGCTAGACGATTCAAGTTATACCATTGATATGTTTTTGGGAAGTGAAAGAGAAGCTTCTGTTGCAGCAATCTGCGATGGCCTCGCAGAGAAGGTAGCGAAGCTTAAACTTAAGCTTGACTTTGGTTGAATGTGTAGAGTATTGTAACGTACGACGAAGCTTTACCTGAGTGTCTTTTCTGTGCTTGTCCTTCCCTTTGTCATTTGTCAAGCTTCTCCGTCACTCTATCTGTGTTTGTGATATGCTGAAAATGCTTTGAGTGCAGGAGGTGAAGAGGGAGCGACGAGCTATGGCCTCTTGAACGGATTCATTAGGTAGTTCCTCTTGGCGGAGAGAAACGTGAGACAGTGTGTGCACGTGTTGGTAGCATTAATTCTATTGAAGTGTTGTCAGTTGGTATTTTATGTTGAAGGTGATCGAACTTTAGTTAGCTCTGTACTATGTTTTCACGATTCAAAATGCTGTCGTCTCTCTCTCTCTCATAGTCTTTAGTTAGTTGTATTCAACCTGGTAAATTTAATCTCCAGGGTGCTTGATTTGTGACGTTCAGGCAGACGTGAAATGTGCTGCAAGGGCAAAGGATGCAACAAACCGGAATATTTCCTTTGCAATCGGATTGAGAGAGTGACGAAGTATTTCGCTCAACTGCGTACTGAGTCTGGACATTCAAGAAGGAAATAAATCTGGAGAGGCGACTGGGGATTCTTGAGCAAGAACGAGAGTTGGCATGGTGAGTATGTAAGCTCGCTACATCGTGTATTAAGCCAGATTAGTTTTATAGAGGTTTCTCAAGTCTCTCTGTCTGTGGCTATGGCRGGGTTCAAGGTAGAGAATCAAYGGATACATRTTTTTTTTCTTGTGGAAAACTGAGGTTTATCAATCCTCGGTAATCTGGTGTCGCCAGGGTTTGACAAAGCTCTGGAATAGGAGAGGTTTATCATGCAAACAAAACGGGCGTACAGACGCACCTTGAAATGCATTCTTACATMTCCACTCTAGACCTATGAACTCTGGGATTTCGAGTGGGTTTTGCAGGGACCCAGTCCAGCAAAGTGATTATTATTTATTATATCTGACGCTGCGGTAGTGGACTCTACGAATGTCCAGAATATGCAATTCTCGTATTGAGATTAAATGTAAGTTTCTGCTTCGTCTTCACTCCGTGGAACCCATTTCTATATAGGGAGGCATGCATGTATTGGAGGAGGTTACATCTCATATATCTGTGGGGTTTTTTTGAGACCTTTGGTTGAGCATGATTGATGAGATCAACCATTGAGAGTGTGTTTGGTCATGTGAAAGTAGAAGTCATAACATCAGAAGCACGGCTTACAGTTGGGTAATCCCCTGTTGAAGCCAAAAAGTTGGATACGTMCGTTGTGCAGGCTCTTGAAAAGTGACTGAAGGTTGAAGCTGCAAGAAGAGCGCAATGGGGAAGTCTACYACGCCCACCAAGTGGTTTAAAGCTGTGAAGAAAGCCTTCCGCTCCCCATCCAAAGAGAGGCCTTCTCCAAGAGACAAGGTACGGTTAACTTTCCATAATAACACACAATGAGGATCACTACAAGGGTCACTCCTAACCACCTGATAATTATAACACTTACTGTAGAGAACTAATCTCCAGTTTAAGAGCCATCAAATAACACTTTACTGAGTTCATTTCACTTTGCATGTAAGTTTATTCAAAAGTGTCCCCAATCTATACACGACCAAGATATCTGCGCTGAAATCGTCTGTTTGTGAAGATTGGGGGCACAATCACCAGGGGACGCTTTTGGATATACTTACCCGAGTTTGCAATAACCAGCTAGCTTTCAAGAAATCAATACACTTACCAAGATTCAGAGTCTCTGCCAAAAAGAAGYATAAAGATTCCGTCACCTTTCAGTCATCCTGCAAAACCAATCTCTCCACAGGTTCAGCAAGAGTCGCTGTAGGGAACATGAATGCGTCTGGGCGGCCATATGACTATGAGAATAAATTAGGACTTTAACCCACACTAAATAACTAGGACTTTATGTTTATTTTTTGCCAGCAGGGTGACACTGATGAGAAGCTCCTCAACAAGCAAGACTTCCCACCCGTGTCCTACGCAGCGCCAACACCTCACCCGCTTCCATCGTTAGAAGGTGTCACTCACAACAAGTCTCAGCAGCAGAGTCATGGGTCACCACCTCAAGCTTTGCCTACTACTCCAGATACAGCCATGACTGACAAGAAGCCCAAGGAGGTTGAAGAGCTGAAGCAGCAGCAGCAGCAGCAGCATTCACGGAACGGCAACATCAATGGTGTCGAGAAGCATCAGGAAGAAGRTGGTGACCGCACTTTGAGTAAAGAAGACGAAGCTGCCTTCAGGATTCAGCAACGCTTCCTCCGTAACCCCATGGTACGTAACGATGTTATGAACCTAATTTCTGTGTTTCAGTGAAGGTGGCAAACCAGCATAAATCTCATAATCTTGGATGCCCTTCTTTAGCATTAGAGTGTCATTCTTTTTGGACCCTTGATTGAGCATGAATGAACAGATCAATCTCTGAGGTTATGTACTAGATAACCAGACAAGGGCAGTTATCTCGGATGTCACCCTCTTTTCTAGATGATAGACCGTCTAATCYTGGAGATCTATGGCTCCCTCAATGAGTGAATAGGGAAGATGGGTTAATGACCCGAAAGCTCTCCTTTCCAACTGCATTACTCCATGTGGCAATGAAAGTGACAAAAAATGAGCTTGGTAATGGACTAGACGAAGCTCTGGAGACTCAAGGGCACTATGAAATCTTTTGTCAAGATATCTGGACAATAAGAATGTCCAGATCTTCGTTTTTTTAATTTGATCTAAGGGTTTAGAATGAGGAAAAAGATTTCGTACTAGATAACCGGACTCACGAGGACCGTTTGATCTGAGTCGGTTATCGAACATACCTCTCCTCCAAACTAAATCAATGCCTAAACCTTGAAATCTACAACTCTTGCAATTAATGTGGGGAGGATAGTGTTACGACTCTAAATTATCCTCTAATCTTTCYAGCCGCATTGCGCCATGTTGCAATGAAAGTGACACGAAAAGGCTATGGCTTATAATCCCCATCTCACTTATGTATGAGACAATGAACAAAGCTAGTGTAGCTCGCCATGCTATTTCTGATAATTTCTCATAAAGAGTCTATATTCTCACGTTACCTAGTCCTAAGCGTTTCAGTATTCGTTCAAAGCGCAGTTGAAATTCAAAAGATCAGAATGTAAAAATCAACATTTYTTAATAAACTGAATGAGGTGTCAAGAGTTAAGTTTGACCTTGCTTGCTGGGTGGATGAGTTCATCGACAGGCTTTGAGAGGATTGATCAGGCTGCAAGCGTTGGTCCGAGGGCAGCTGGTGCGCAGACAAGCCGCCACCACGTTGCGCACCATGGAAGCCATAGTACGTGTGCAAGCCCTGTTTCGAGGACGCCGCGTTCGCATGTCCAAGGATGGTCGAGCCGTGAAAACCCGAACTTCTCGAATTCAACGACTCAGTTCTCGAGTTCGAAAGGTACAAACCACTCCTCTTGCAATAATTCAATACTTGATACAAATTGCACACTGTCCACCATTCTCACTTGTTAACTCATCACAGTCTCTAGCTCCGAAGAATATTTCTTCAATCTAYATCATTAGTGAGAATACATTCCGGATTACATTGAAAGAAAAWTGAATTTCCAACTCTGAATGTACCGTATTGAGCATTCGATGTTCAGGATGCAAGAAGAGAAAAATTTATGGAGATGGAGRCTGCGACTCATGAAGCTGAACATGAGGCTAACAAACGCAAACGACGGACGGCATATCTCTTAACTCAGCAGGTAGAATTGACAACTTTCATGGCTAGTTTCTGATCGAATGCAACAGAGAAAGGATATACGTAGTATAATATTGCAGGGTTAGCAGAACAGTTGAATCAGGTTCTGTTCTATTGACGGCCTATCGGTTTTATAAATAGCTTTACTGACTGATTTAGACCGCTTTTTTGTATGTAGTTCGTATCGAGGCAGTTCGTATTAAGCAGTTATTAGTTTCAAGTGGCTGACATTTCCAGGCGAACCGCAGATCTATTCCAGAGCTCGTTTTTTCGAACAAGGTTGGGCTCTGAAAAATGCCACTTTCACTAACTAGACTACTGCGGCCCGAATGTTTTGCAGTTAAAGAGAAGCACCCCGAATCGAAGCTCCTCCTTCATCGACTGCGACCCCGACCAACCCCATGAGGGTTGGGCATGGCTGGAGCTTTGGACCAACGCCAAAGCCTGGGAAAGCCGCCAACTGGAAGCTGCAGCCCATGAATCCAAACTAGACCCCAAAGACTACATCGAAATTATCCCCGGAAGCTCACGAAGAACCTCCGACTACCCCACAGTGAAAGAAGTCGACTTCCGAACCCTCAACAAATTGAAATACCATGAAAATGGCAATGGGAAATCCAATTTGAATCCTCTCTCGAAAGCCTTTGAAATCTCAGAGGGAGGATTCTCCTCKAAGAAATCCACATCCCCCCATTTGACGACCCCGTCGCCTGCAGCCTCAGAAGACGCTGCAATTGCAAGAATTGACCTAAACTTAAYTCCAGCTTCACCAAACCCTTCCGAAACTTCTGTGAAGCTGGATGGAGCTGACGGGGATCTATCGTTGGCCATGGAGCAATTGGTCTTCCCTGAACCCGCTAATGGATCAACCACTCCGAGCGACAGTTTCTCTACTTCAAATGAAGTGCATGATCATCAACCTGCTGGCACGGGTACGCAACTCACTCCCCGTTTCGAATGCAATGGTTGCTTCTAATCACAATCCTAAGCTCTCGTGGAGCATAAATTCATTTCCAATTTTGACAGGCACGTCCAATTGAAAAGGTGAGCATAACATTCTTGAAKTCCCAGCCAGGAGACCCTTTGCTTCCCATGAATCAAGRCTCCACTCACTTTCACTGTAGAAAATCTTGAATGTAAGTTTGACCGTGAATTGTAATTCACTGTACCACGAATTTGTGTAATTCCTGTTCCAGAGACACTTGCCCATGAATTTTTAGGCTACTCACTGTACCACGAATTCGTGTACTACTTGTTCCAGTGACACTGTACAAGAACCCTGTTCAGTGAACTTTGTTTGCAATTTAGGGTTTGTAATTCCTGGAATCCTGATTTGCTTCCTGCGCCCGCAGGAGCTGAAGACGCAGCGCATGGTGAAGCTCCAATCTGCGAAATTGGGAATGGCGAAATCCCAGAGAATGGTCTCCATGAAAACGGGGACTGCACCAAAACCCGAAAGGATGTTGAGAGTCCGGGGTCCAGCAAGCGGGAGACGTGCCGCTACATGGCTGCTACGGCRTCTGCAAAGGCCAAGTTCCGATCGACTAGCAGCCCCAAGACGAAGGGATACTCGACGCCCGAGGCGCCAGAAGCGCCAGCTGCAGCYGCTCCTCTTAAACATCGAAACTCCATCGGAGGTGGTGCGCAGGGGACGGTCGGCAAGGCCGCAGCACAGTCCCCCAGCAAGACGCCGGTCGCGTTCGGCTCGGGAAAAACCACGGTGAGGACCTMCTGCAGGGGTTTTAGGGGTTTAAGGGTGTAGGGCTTCTTTTTTAAGGTTTTTGGGTTCATTGAGAGGGACTAACTCTAACCATTTTTCTTAATGATGGGTGTACATGGTATAGGGGTTTATGTATTAACAATAAGAATTGGGGGAAATAGGCGGTTAGTTGGGGGAAATACTTAAAATTGTCCAAACAAGGGTTTGAATAAGGTTGCTATTATTCAACTGGGAAATATTTTTTAGGGTTAGGGATTTTAAGATTTAAGGTTTGGGCTTTTTGAGGGAGACAAACCCCAACTATTTGTTTTTTTTATGATCAATGTACATAGTCTAGTGTTTATTATATCAACAAGAATTTGGGAGAATTGGTACCTAGTGGAAGTTGCCAATACCTCAAACTGTCCAAATATAGGGTTTGACCAAGGTCTCTATTATCCAATTGTAAAATTTTATTGAGTCTTAGGAGTGAAGGGTTTAGAGTCTACAATATCAAAATACTCATGGAAAACCAATAGTTACTATACTTGGTAGTACTTGGTAGTTAAGATCTGCATTCCCCACCAATTAATGAATAAAAGGTGATAGATGTGATTTGGGAAATGCTTAAGTACAGTAAGATTTGTTTTGTTACATATGCCAAAAATAATTTCCAATATCGTATGAAATATGCTTTTAGAAATATTTTATGCCAACCTTTACTACCAGGTACAATAGTATAAGTTAACAACATGTAAAATTGTCCATAAATAAAGATTTGAAGACAATTCTATTATCCAAATCTAATGTTTAGGGGGGTGGTCTTGTTTGCAGTTCATAAAGATTTTAGTTTCTCTTAAAATGCATTTCTTTTGGACTTAATATGAATAAATTTTTATTTTTCAAAGTATTGAACTTCTGTGTACCCAAAATTGAGCCTATTGTAACCTTTAATGAATTATGGTTGTATGTTTTTGGTAAAAATATGCAGAAGTCAATTTTAGAAGTAGGTCACAATTAGGTGCAACTACCTCATCATAAAGTACCTTATTGTAAGGTGGTGAAAATGAAAAGAAAACATGATTGAATTTGAAAATTTAGAATTCTTCCCATCAATACTTGAAAAAGTTTACAATCACAATGTAAATAGAGGCAATAATTGGAATAGGAATACAAAAGATATATAAGGAATACATTATACAAGGGGATTATTAGAAAGGTTCAAAAAATTCATGAATGCCTTATTTTGCAAGTTTAGATTATGTATTGGTTTGTTGCTTGGATAAGGGCTAGAATGATGAAGTTAATTGTAGGACATATCCCTCTCCCAAATTAGATGAAGACTTTTAGATTTTAGAGATTTATAATTTTTTTAATGAGAATGAGGAAGATGAGACTATGACTCTAAATCAAACCATTCAAACTAGCTTTGAGGTTAAAATCTTGCATCTTTACTTAGGTACCTTATTGTAAGTTCAATTAAGAGCACTCACCATTTGAGGTACTAGTATGATAAATTAGTGTATTCTTTCTATTAAATTTAAATAAATTCTTCCACTTTCTTTATCATAAATTCTTTGTTTGTGAATGCCATATGTGTCACTTCATTAACAATACTAGTCAAGATTTAGTAGGATTAATTTTTTTTATTATCATTTTTTTAACAAAGGATTGCGTTTCTGCCTTGTGGGGATGGTCTTGTGCAGAACCGAAGGAGTCCTAGTCCAAAGACGGGAGTCCCCAAAGAGAAGCCTCGTAGTGTAGATGTAGGCCATGATGGAGTCTCACCTGCTCGTCGGAATTCATTGGGTAGTGGAGATGACAAACGTTGGAGAACTTAAATTTTATACAACCTTTCTTCAAYTGTTGGTAGCAACTAATTTTTTTCTTAGTGTATCAATTTTCATTTGTAGTCTTTGCTTTATCTATGTACAACCAGTTGTATTCCAYTTGATTAATTTAAAAAGTATTGTGCAATTTCTARTTGTTGCAAGTTATAGATTATTTGTTGGTTTGTTTCAAAAGAAGTCTTCTAATATTTTTTGAATGTGTCTAGCCTCACTCCTTGTTGCATTCAAAAAACTAAACTCAATAGTAGTATTGATTTTGAAAGTTGGACCTTCATTTCTATTATGTTTTACACAAGTTTTGACATTCTTTATTTTATTTAGTAGGAATTACATGTTGACTTAAGGGTGGATTTTTGAGGACCACTTGTTTCTAAGATCATTGGCAATGATTCATCGTTAAATGGGCGCAATAAATACATATGTACACGATATATATATATATATATTTTTTTAATTTTTTAACTTTTAAATTATTTTTTTGGTGTCGTGACAAAGGCCTTTAATTTCAAGCGGGGTGTACAGGCCAAAAGCTCCTAATGTYCAATAGACTTTTTGGCCCCTAAAATTCAGTGTTAGTTTATAGGGATGGTTGATGTGGGTCACGTGGCACCTAATTTGTGGCTTTTTCCTTGTTCTTTAGATTATGACCTTCATTCTAAAGGAAGAAAGGGCTTTCACTTGATTTGGTTGTTGCCATCATAACATTGAATAGAATGATGAGGCAATATTCAATAATCACATTCATTTGTTTTGGGAAAATGTAGTGCAAGGTAGGATATGTTGTGGCCTTTTTAAACCCCTAAAGTCCCATTGTCCCTTTAGGGGACAAAATGGATTTTGGGCAAGCTCCTATAGTGTTGGATGATTTTTCGAATTCTTTTTTGAAGATAGGAAAACACATAAGGTTTGTGGAAATATAATTTTTGTTTCAATTGGTGACCGAGAGCAAAAGTTATGGCACAAAAAGTCTCTTTCTTAGGTTGGGCAAGCAAAAACTACCTCACACAAAAAAAATTGAAAAAAATTGAAAAAATTGAAAAAATTAATTTCTTGTACATTGTAATTTTGTACAAATGGGATCTTTGATTCATTCCATTTGGATTTGCTACGTGAAAGTTATGGACAATCTTTTTCGGGGGGCAATTAGAGCATGTTTGTAAAAAAAATAACTTATAAAATTCATTTTTGAATGCATTTTTCACAATTTTTCAGAAACAGTTGTTTGACAAGATCAAGGACGAGGATAAGGACAAGGACAAGCTAGAACAATCTTCATTAGATGTTTTTTGGACCATTTAGAAGACTGCGAGTTCCCGGGCTGTGAAAACGCATTGAAAACTATGGGAACTCTGCCAAATGGGCAGCCTGACGTGGCACAGAGAATGCCACGTCAGATAGTACTAATTAATTAATTATTTTAATTAAATATTAAATATTTTTTTAAAAATTGAAATCAATTTTCATCTTCTTTATACTTTCTAAGATTTCTGAAAAAAAATCTTTTTTTTTTTTGAAATTCAGAATTTCAGACCAGCAGTTGCTGGATCCCTGTGTAGTAAACAACTCCGAAACGGTCTCCTTTGGGGCTGAAAAAACATCTAATGACCATTGGGATTATTGTGTTTCAATCCCATCCTAGAGCTATTAACGACTTTGTTTTTGGTTCAACCTTGAACCTACTTCTACTTAACATTTTTTTAAAGAATGAAAATCAAATGTGTTTTTTTGAAATTTTTTCCTAGACTTTTGACTCAATTATTTAGCACAAAAAATTCTAAATTCAAAGTCTTTTGTGCAAAAAATTTCACAAATAGCAAGTTGAAGTCATCTAAATTTGCAAGTTAGTGTTTTAAAAACTTCTTTTTTTCTAACTTTGAATGCTAATATCTTTCACTACATACGGTCAACCTTTATGAGATATTCACCACATGATCTCAAATAAGTGAAGTATAAGATTTTATGGTTAGACTTTGGAAAAAAAATGTTTTTTTTCCTTTGGATGAACGCAACAAAAATGACAATTTGAGTTGTTTTTGATTAGGAAAAACTTTTCCATGCAATGAGATCATTGGGACGATTGTTTCCCTTTTTTTTAACCTCATTGTAATATTATTGTTAATGGCCAAGAAGTGTGATCCATTGGCAATGCTAAAATTGAAGCCAAGGTGTTGATTGGGTTTGCGAGCAACCAAAAAGGAGACATTTCTAGCCAATACTTTTTGGTGAATTTGTAATAGAATCTTATTTAACTTTGGCATTAACTCCTTTAACATTTAAAAAAAATGTTTTGAACATTGGATGAAATCTCCAAAATGCTTGGAAAAAATCTAGATCCACCAATATTTGGATGAAGGCTACTAATAGTAGATAATTTTGTGTATCAATGTACAATTGTGGATGATTCTAATTATCCATTTTTTCCTTGCATATACTTACAGTTTCAAGGTATAAGTTGCTCTACCACAAGAATAACGAAAAAAAATTTAGCTAGATATGTCTAGTGTGGAGATGGATTCTTACAATCCATTTGAAAAGTTCTAGGGAGAGATTTAAGATTTTTAAATCAGATTTCTTAGAGTTGAAGATTTAGGCTTTGGGCTTTTAGTTGTTGAGGCTTGATGTAGATCTAGATTAGCCATTTTAATAGACAAAACTCTTGGTCTAGTGGTAGGATTGTCCACTTTTGTGTGGAGGAAAATTATCATGTTATTATTGTTTTTGTTTTTTCAGTAAATGATTTCACACTAAGAACATGATGTCCATCTAAATTGTAATTTAGCCCTTGCATTTCATTATTTTATAATTTCCACATATCAAGTGAAAATTGAGCATTTATAGGGAGGGTAATGTTGTATTTATGTTTTTTTGCATGGAAGGTGAGTATTTTATTTATGTTTGACTTTTACTCATGTGTAGGGCATGTGTTACGTGTTTGAACACATGTAAGCGAAATATTTTTGGTACATGTTATGTTCTATGCTTGAAAGTGCATTTTTTGGAAGAATATATATTTTATCTTTGAACATGTGTAAAAAGAATTTTTGTTTAAACATATACAAGTCATCTTTAATCAATTGCATTTTGTAGAAATTCCATGTGGGGTTTTGCAAGATGTGGATCACCAAAATGTATGAATTTATGATTGTTCAATATCATGACTTTACATACATTTATTGGCATAATGAGTATTTTCTCTAAAAAGAAAACTTTGAATTGGTTTAGAATTTAGTATGTAGAAATGATCTGAATTCTTAAGAAACTAAAGTGAATCAACTTTMAAAATTGAGGTGCATGTTAACCTTAAAGTTTTTTGACTATATTTTCATCCAAAACACTTCAAAATTGCCATTTCTAGTATAAGTACCAAATTATGGAATTTTTGTTTTGGACACATGTAACCAAATGATTTTCTAGTATGCTGGTGTAGGGAATATTTCAAAAATTTCCACCATTAATATAGATTGCAAGATATTTGCATTTGAATTGACAAAAATCCTTCTTTTTGCCCTATGAAAAACCAAGAAGTTGCTTTTCACAGGTTACATTTATATGAAAAAAATGTTCATGTTTTTGGTGCTTMCTTGGATTCATTGTTTAAAGCAAGTTGCCAAGTTGGTTACATGCTTGAAAAATTTCAGATCATTTGGAATTCTACAACATATAGGAAAAATATAATAAGTAGAAAGAAGTAGAGAATGATTCAAAAACACCAAATTTTTAAGAATTTAGTTATGGATTTGAAAATGTCCATTCCAATGGTTGGAATGTTGTAATATACAATCTACATCCTATGATTTTATTCTTTTCAAAGAATGTTAAAAATTCAATTAAATAAAGGACTTCAAAGATTGTTTTAAAGTAGAGAAACTATAACTGCCATAATTGCCATAACTCCTTCAAAACTTTCATCTCATTAATCAAAATGGAATGATCAAAAGCTTTACAGGTACATATAAATCTAGAAAATCAATTCCAAATTTTTGTTTATAAAAAGTGACTTTTAAAGAATTTTTTTGATTTGAGCGGATTGCCTGGCCAAGAATAAAATTATATATCATACAATGACTTTTTAACCATGTAGTCAAAAGTTATGAAAAATGGCGTGTCTTAACCTCTAAAGCACCAAGGCCTTTTTTTTGCAAAAAACACTCAAAACTGACATTTTTATAGCAAAGAGTAAAAAAATTTGAAAATTGTTTTTTTTGCACATCTAAGCATAGGATCTTGCACCTAGTTATTATGAGAAATGTGGTCAAAATTTCAGATACTTTGACCTCATAGATTGCAAGATACCTACGTTTAAAGTGAAAAAAACAAGTTTTTTAGCATACTGTGGAACTAGATTATTTGACTTTCAACCTTTTTAACTTTAATTTTTTGCACTGCAGAGTTTTGAGCTTTAAATCTTCACGGTGGAGAATTGAGTTGAGATTCTGAGAAAAAATTAAAAAAATTAAAAAAGCATAAATTTTAGTCTTTAAAAATTGTTAAGTAGAAGTAGTTACAAGATAGAAGAAAAATCTAAATTATTAATATCTTCAAGATGGAAGTAAAATGCCCTAATTCCAATGGTGAGATTGTTCTGGCAAGAAAAATAAACCATGTGGAACTTTATTCTTTTTCAAATTGTAAAAATTGCATTTGAAAACGAATCCTACAACTTATTTTTTCAAAAAGATGCTTAGATTGTCTGAAAAACAAGATTGTCCGTAACTTTCTCATAACAAATCCAAACGGAATGAATCAAATTTTTGTTTGTAGGCAATAATATATTCTATGAAAAAAATAATTAAAAAAAAAATTAAATTTAAATTTTTAAACATTTTTTTGGCTGCCTCCTCTTCCCTGTTTTGAGCTTATTTGGGCATAACTTTTGTTCCCAGGCACCGATTGAAAAAAAATTATATTCCCACAAAGTTGATCAATTTTTCTATCTTGCAAAAGAGTTTAAAAAAATCAGGACAAAAATTGAGACCGTAGGTACCTGAAATCCCATTTGTCCCTCGAAGGGACAATGGTCCTTTAGGGGTTAGAGCTCTTCCTTGGTCACGTTGTGTAAATTTTTTTAAGGAAATAAAATAAACTTTTTGTTCATACTGCACTACCCAAATTGCTATATTGCTAAAAAAGAAATCAGCACTTATCTTTTAAAGGTTAATAATAATTAAAAATAGAATCTTAGTTTGTCAAATTATTTTATAATGGAGATTTTGAGTATCAAAATTCACATTATAATAATAATTTAAGCAATTCATGGTCAAAATTTAAAAATAAATATACTACATTTTTATTTTATTATTAAATCTTTTAAAATAATCCTATGTGCAAAAAATTTCGAAGCTGATCCAATTATGAAACCTACTAAAAAACATTTTTGAAACGCTTCAATGATACCACATTTAGCACCTTTTGAAATTTGAAATACTCATCAAAATTTGAACATTTTATTTCTTCAGATATTAATATCGACATCAGAAAATTTTACACCTCAAAATTTCATGCACAATCCTGTTTTCTCCTTTTGCACGAGAGAGCAGTTTTGCAATGACGCACATAAACATTAATTTGTATTACATACAAAATATTAATTTTGACCTCTTTTTTTGGTCATTGGTAGAAGACATTATTCTACTTTAAGTAACTCTATTTTTTTATAATTTTTATAATAGCAATTTCTATCTACGAATTTCTTAAAGTTTTACAAATTACAAATAATTTTGTGCATTGCAACACAAGTGTTTGAGAACCATAGCATACAAACATTGAAGTGACACATTTTATTTTAGAAGCATATGAAGTTTTGTTTGTATTGTAAGTCGATGTGAAGTGACAATAACTACACGTACTAAGTGCAATCTTGAGTGCAATGTCTTTTCTTTCTCTTAACCCCTAAAGGATCAAGGCCATTTTTCTGAAAAAACACACACACTCAAAGCTGCCGGTTCTGTTGCGTTCATCCAAGAAAAAAAAACTTTTTTTTAAGAATCTAACGGTAGGATCTTGTACTTTACCTGTCTATGAGACTATGACCATGTGGCAAACATTTATGAAGTTTGATTGTACGGATTGAAAGATATTGGTGATTTAAGTTGAAAAATCAAGTTTTCTTGAAGCACAAGCCTGCAATTTCAGATGTCTTTCACCGCCATTTGTGGAAATTTTTTGCACTATGGGCGTTGAATTAAGAAAATTTTGTGTTGAAGAATTGAGAGTCTAAAATAAAAATTTTGAAAAATAAAAACTTGGTTTTCATTCTTTAAAAAATTGTCAAATAGAAGTAGGTTCAAGATTGAAGAAAAAACTAAATTGTTGATAGCTCTAAGAGGGCATTGAAACTCAATAATTCCAATGGTGAGATTGTTGTAGGAAGACAACTTAACCTTGTCAAATAGTTTTTTAGAGAAATTGTAAAATTTGCATTCAAAAATAAATCCTATGAATTATTTTTTCCAAAAGATGCTTAAATTGCTTGAAAAACAAGATTGTTCATAACTTTCACATTCCTAGTCCAAAATGAATGAATCAAAGCTTCACATGTAGACCAAAATAATATTTATATGGAAAAAAAATTTAAAAATTTAATTTCAAGTTTTTGTGATGTTTTTTTTCTGCTTGGCAACATGATAATTATGCTTAAGATCGCATAACTTTTGCTCCCGGGCACTGATTGAAATAAAAATGATATTCTCATGAAGATAATAATTTTTTCTATCTTATGAGAAAGTTTAAAAAAATTCATCAAAAATTGAGGTCGTAGGTACCTGCCTAAACTCCTCAACTCCTCAAAGTCCCCTGAGGGGACTGTTGGTCGTTTAGGGGTTAAATGAATGAGGTTGTCGATCCAATGTTTCTTCCAATTTGGTCCTCATTTTCCTACCTTCTTACTCATCTCAACTTTTTTGAAGATGAGTTGGTGTGCCCTTTGACTTGATTCCACCTTAATAACAACATAACAATTTCACAATCCTATCTTCCCAATATATTGTAGTTTTAACAAAAACAGTCCCACATCACAATTTTTTTTCCAAAACACTAATGTATCTCATCAAGTGGGAATCAAATTGAATGATTCTCCACAATTATCTTTTGGAGAAACTTGATCAAAGTTAGAGAGCAACATGATTCCAAATCATCCGAACCACTCATACTAAAATAAATAAATAAAAAATGGGAATAATATGAAATTGATACTTTCAAATACAGTGACATGAACCCTAAAATCAATGCAAGTCCATCGCTCAAGCTTCCAAACCAAGACTTGAATCATGCATTATTTTGGACACAAATTGAACATTGTCAATCAACTCACAAACAACAATGAGATGGAGCTACTATGAATGCCAAAATAGATAAGTGAAGAAGAGCTAGGAAACAAAAAAACAAAAAATTTAAGTTGTCCTTTGGACAAGTTTGGGATCACTTTTCCATGTGATTCAAAATTTGTCCTCTACAAATATGCACCATCTTTAAAATCACCTCCTCAATCTTCAATTTTGGTAGGAATGGGTGATGACATGGCCTTAATTTCAAGTGTGTTTGTTTGGTGTGAATGTTCTACTACACAAAATGTTGTCCTTGGCCAATGAAAATGGTTATTATCTTTTCCACTTCCCAATATAAATTGGCCTCAATTTGTTGTTGGGGACTTGGGGTCCCAAGTGCCAAATCTTGCTTCCAAGTGAGAAGCAGCTAGTCATTAATTATATAGAGAGTGGTTGGATTTTTCATTTGTAATTATTATCTTTCAAAGGTCTCACATGAAGCTTAATTTCTATTTATTTGCACTACATTAGTTAGCTTTTTAAATGAGTCATTTATGGTGGGTATACCCAAAACCGTTGCAAATTGGTATTGTGGCTAGTTATTATTATTAGGCTACTCGGATTTCATACTATCTTGTTGGCAAGTGAAAGGAGGTTTCAATGCACCAAAGAATGTGACATTTAAATACAATATCCAAAAGTTATGAAGGGTCAAAGTTTGATCCTAAAACCATTTCTTCGACACAAATACAAAATTGATTATGGGAATGTACAGAGTAAGAAGATCATGGTGGTTTTAGATCGGGGAATTTTTGGAGGTGCCTACCTTAGTTGTGGAATGACCACAATTTTTGCCCATTGGCCACTTCAAGGTTAATCAAATGGTGCCTTTTTTGTAATTTTCAAACATTTTCCAAAATTGGCATGCTCGGTCGTTAAGGATTAACATTCTCTAAATACAACTTCAATGATTGCAAGCTTCTCTCGCAAAGCTTAACCCCTAAAGTTCCATGACAATGGAACACCAAAATTTTTCCAAAACTGCCATTTTTTTAGTAGAATTACTAAATTTTTGAGAATTTTTTTTTTGACACATTTAACTGTAGGATCTTGTAGTATGCTGACTTGAGAACATGTGGTAAAAATTTCAAAAAAATTCACCTTGTAAATTGCAAGATATAAGCATTCAAATTCACAGAAATCCGTTATTTGGCCCTGCAAAAAAGAGGTCAGCTGCACTTCACAAGCTCACTTTTCTATGAAAAGTGTCCAAAATGGTGGTTCTTCTTTGAATTCTTTATCTTAGATAAGTTGGTCACATGCTTGAATTTTTTTGGATCATTTGGAATTGTATAACATATAGGAAAAAATAGTAAGTAGACTGTAGTAGACAATGATTCAAAATACTAAGTTGTTAAGAATTTAATAATGGGATTGAAAAATGCTAATCCCAATGGTTGCAATTGAAATAAACAATCTACATCCTATGCTTTTATTTTTTGCCAAAAATATTGAAAATTGAATAAGATAAAGGACTTTAAGGTTTATTTTAGAGTAGAGATTCCATAACGGCTTGCAAACAAAAAATCCTCGTAACTTTTGACTCAAAGCTTTCCACATCTRTAGATCTTTAGAAAACCAATTTCAAATTTTTTTTTATGAAAAAAACAATTTTTTCTAATCTACCCAGACTGCCCATTTATGAAAAAAGTAACATATTAGGCCATAACTTTTGACTCATATTTCCAAATGTCATGAAAATTAATGCATATGAAAGATGTTCCTTGTCCCCACCTACTAAAATTTGGGCTTAAAAATATGGAAATCTCCATTCACACATACTGCCCAAAATTGCTATGTACCCAAAAAACAACGCATGCTGGTCATTTCAGGGTTAAAATACAAATCAAGAGAAGCCTACATGAGTTCGAGAGTTACTAACTAATTTTGCAAGTCAAAGCGACTGATACCGAGTTTCCAGCATCCTGAGAGAATTCAAAAATGGTCAAATCACAGTAAATTCCTGGTGGAAGATGCAATTTCATCTATTTAAAGCTTGAACCAATGAACCGGACAAGCTGGAGGCTCTGGAGGTGGTAGCTGCTCTTCAATGAAATATAATATTCAGTCGCAGGGGAAAACCTTTGGTAACACAGTCTTCGTTCTAATAATTGCGTTCTGCAGTTCTTGGATAATTTCATCTTGCTTGGTAATTTGCTGCATTTGACAAAAAAAAGAGCAATTCGATCAGACATTCAGTAAGGCGTAATTATTGTAATCTACAAACTCACTACAGTACTGGATTCTAAAAATAATCTTTTGGCAGGAGAGAAACAAAACATCTTTGGTCCGTGTTAAATTTCTTAGTCTTCATGGCTGCCCAACTCTGGTCACGCTGCAATTGAGAATGAAACATTAAGGTGCCTAACTCAAAATGATTTGCTGTTACCTATTATTTTCAGAATGTCATTTTTTTTTCAACTTACAATGGAGAGAATCTTCTGATCTGCTTCAGCCTTCTGCTTCTCCAGGAGAGGGTCCACGTAGGTGTGTCCGGCTCTGTACTTCATGTCCTGTGGATGAGGAACAAGGGATCCAGAGATTGATAAGTATTCCCATAAGCAGAGCTAAGACTGAGGTAGATGCAGAACCAAAATAGGTCATCAAATACGAGCAATAATCTGAAATTAAGGAGTAATTTAATTGGAGCATCTCCACTTCTACGAGGCAACTGAATCACTATTCATGTATAATACTACAGAACAATTAATGTTAACAGAGAGAATCCAGGAGAAGAAAAGAAGAAAAAAGAGGAAAAAGAAAACGTTAATGCCAACATGATTGATAGAGTGTTAGCTGTTGAAATGTTTGGTGATGAATTCAACAATACGGATCCAAGTTAATAGCAATTCTCAATTGTGAAGTGTCAACGGAGTCAATTTCTCAGGATCAATAACAGAGTAATTACTATTTAATTGGAGTACTTGTGAGGCACCTTCAGCGTTCTACAGTATTTCTCCTCAATACGGACATGTATGTGTTTTAAGTTTTGAGGAATAATCTTAATTATTGTGACTGCACACAATAAGAATGTGCTGCGTTTAATGCAAGATTGCAGATAAAAATGTTCTAGGCATGATAGTCTTACAAAGTTAATTGTTTGCATCTTCTCTTTCATATCAGCAACAATGTGGAGGATAGCGGCGTTTTCCTTCGTCAGCACTGATAAAAGATCAATTTTCAAATGAAACCAGTTATTTATTCCTATCAAGATGCACGAATTCCTGATTGTTAAAATTCAAAATACAGTACGCAAAAGAAACAGCTTTGGTGTGCGGTTTACCCCCCTAAAGGACCAAGGAGCCCACTCTGGGCTCTCTGAGAACTTGGGCAGGCTCTGTTGACTTCATACTTTAAAAATTTTATTTGATGTGTACCCAAAAATTTCAATTTATACCCAAATGTGTACACATTGAATAAAAAACTTCCAGCCTTTCTAGCCCTTTTCTAGGCCTTCTTTTCTAAACCTCAAAATGTAGGCTTTTCTAGCCCTTCCCATCTGAAGTTGAGGCACATTGAACTTGCAAATTGAACTTGCAATTCGTGGGATATTCACTCTAAAATTTTGGAACGTTGTCCTTGAACAAGTTAATCAAAAGATCCTCCGGTGGGATTTGTTAGAGAATAAAAATTGATCAATATCATAGCCTTCCTTTGCAGACAAGTATTTTGAAGAAGTTTTGGGTCTCTAAACATGAAAGAAACTTTAGGAGCCAACGAGCTATATCAATTCAGTTAACCAGGGATTCAACGCCTCGATTTTTTTTCTTTCAGTTTCAACTTCATCATATGCGGCCCAACCAAATTCTATCCAGTGTACTCATTTAATTTTCTACGAAAAAGAAGCTCCCACGTTTCAACGTAATTTCGTTAGGAGTTCTTCAAAACTTCAACATCTCATGTTTTGGAAATTTATTAGAGTTAAAAGATCTCGGGGTAGGGTATATCATTCCAGTATCCAGTAGATGAACTATATACTCAAAAGTCAGAACACTTACTTCGCAATTGGTCTGTGGATGCTTCCGTCCTCCGCTGCCAAATTGTAAGTTCACGTGTGAACTCGGCCTCCTGGTTCCGCAATCTATCTCTTAATGTGCCCAGGTCTTTCTTAATACTGATAATGTTCAAAGTTTCGTCAGTGAGGGTCTACAAAAACAGCAACAGGTCTTGGTTATTAGGATGTGCCAACAGAACTTTCCCACTGAGGAACTGAAGGTCAATGAAAGCTGTTCAGGAAAAACAAGGCTCCAATTAAATGGTAAGCTTTGAGCGTCATGTAATCAAAGTCACAGATAAAAAAACCCACCTGAGTCCTTTGCTCTATAAAACCGTCACACTCTTCTTGGGCAGCATCCACTACCAAATCTTGCTCAGCCAGTTTCACCTTTCAGTAGATGAATCAAAACAAACTTCAAATGTTAGAAAAAATCCAGAGATGAGATCTTAAACCTGCACTATTACAATTGCAAGGAGCGTGTAGTTTTTACGCGTTCTGAGAAGATGCTCCTACCAAAATATCAGCCTCATCATTGAGTTTCTGATTGAGCCGAAGATCTAAAGCGTCTTCTGTAGGTTGCAATTTTCGGAGCACCCTCAGCTCCTGTGCCGTAGAAACACATGTTGATCCAGTCATTAGTAACCCCATACGACACATGAAATCCAGAGCCATCTGTTTCCAGTTGAGCTCGAGTACACTCCATATGAGATACAAGAGTCACATGCACGCTTCAAAAACAAAAAAAGAGGCTAATCGCAAGTTTCCTCGCCCCCCCTCCAAAAGAAAGAAAAAGAAAAAGAAAAAAGAAATCATATATCTCTTTCCAAAGAATCCCTCCTACACAACCCTTTTTCGAAAAGCTGAACATTGAAAATGAAAACCGAAAATCCTTATTTGACACTCTTAGAAATATCACTATTCCTAAAACCGCATGTCACAATTCTTCTAGACATAAGAAATTAATCCTCTAGAATGACGGGTCCCAATATAGCGCCATTGCATTAACACAAGTCTCATTTTCATTCGATACCAAAACTTTCCAAAATATCAAAACAATGCTTCAGGTACTAGAGAGAACAAGAACTGACGCTGATCAACAGAATCAAAACAGAAAGTGGCATACCTGATACATAACAAGCACCTTCAAGTCAGCACACTTCATGTTGACCTCGAGACGGTACTTCTCCAGACGCAAATTCTCCAATTCATTATCAAAGTCCATAATGATCTTTCTCATTTCCGACTCCAACTTCGACTTCTCATACCGGAGCCTGATTTGCTTGGCCTCCTTTTCTTTTTCCTGTGAAGATCATTCACGAAGAATGTGTTGAATCAAACAAAGCCACGATGAAATTTTTTACAAGTGGAAAGACCTCTGTGAACCCGCAGAAGATATGAAGATCTTGTTACCTCCATCGGCGAGAGAACTATCTTTGGTGGTTCTATTTTCCTCTTGACACCTCTATTTGGTTTRGGCTTCTCCAGTGTCTTGAGCCCCACTTTTTGAACAACAGGCGCGACCACTTCAGGTTTGGGYTCCTCTTTTTTCTTGGGCCCGGCTCCCATACCGCCCAAACCACCACCTTCTTTAGCCTGACATGAACTGACATGAAAACCGTATTAAAAACCTCCGTCACAATATCCAATGTCCGCAACTGTAACAATATCCATCAATGAGAATCTTTGTAGTCCTCACTTGCCAAAACTCTAGATGTTGCCCACTATGATCTATCATGAATAAATCACAGGACGTTTCGTGAACGAAAACTAGTATCGTTGAATGTATTAAGTAAATACCTTGCTTTCTGCTGCCAACGCAGCTGCGATTGCAGCAGCTATCTTTGCTTCGTATACATCTCGATCCTGCACAATCGKACATAGAATGTAAACATAAAATCTAAGAARATTGAACARCTGAAACAGACAAAGCCAAATGCTTTTACACCGTAAATCTGTGGTACCAAGTTGAARTGAATTTCCGGAGCAAGGGATTCGTCTCGAAAGATCCCGTAYTAGATTTACAAAGTTATAACGGTAAATACTGCAATTTAATAAAAWAAAAACTATCAATATTAAGATAGTATGAAATTAATGTCAAGCAAAAGTTGACGTTAAGTTAAGTAAATAGTTAGAATTTAAAAAAAATTTAGTGCCAAGGACACGAACATCACATTAACATTAACACCATCTGTGTAACACTAACATTAGCTTAGCAGTAACTCAATACGCAGATTATATAAATCTAATGCCTACGAAAATAACATTAGAAACGTTGCCAATCTAATGGCCAGGGGAAATCTAATGACGTTACGTTAGCTGGTTGGCTAGTTAAGCATCACATCTTCAGTTGGCTTCTTCAAGAATCTTAGAGCTCACCTCCTGAGTGACGATTTCTCGGACTTCTGGGGTCTCTTCCAGTTTAAGTTCAGGTACAGGAATGAGTGGATCTGTTAACCTATTTCATAAAAACTATCCAGCGCCTCAAAATCGAGTTCGAGAATTCCTTAAWAACCAAAGAACTATTACTATGCCTTAACTACAAAAACGCATCACAACATGTGAACACATAYTCAACCTTAGACTAACTGCATCCTTGTTAGAAAGCGAGGTASGTGAACTTACCCAAGCAATTTGTTGATCTCGGCAATCCGGGCTTGCTTCGTCAGCAAAGTTGCCCGCGTTTCTTTTTTCTTATCACGAAGAGCAAAAAACTGATCGTTGAAATTCATTTTAACACCATGAACAGCTTCTTGGAAAAGAATAATTTCATTTCGTTTCAAAAGTTCATTCGTGTACTGATCATCTGGAACCACGTATGCAGGATTCGTCTTTAACTTATAATCACCTTTATTATTTATTGCCCATTCAAGTGCTTTAGCATCCTCGTCAGACACCCACTTCTGATAAAACAACAAAGCGAAAAKCWTRATGTCCATCCATTGGTATCCCAGAATTCAAAGAGATATGGTTCTTGAAGAGAAGAGAAAATCATTTAAAAACTCTTCGAAAGTTAAATTTATTCGAAAGGGTGAAGAGAATCTTGCTATATATCTTCCTTAACAATGGCATAGTATCTGAACATAGACTAATGCTTGCAGTAGTTCAGACAAGTGAAATGGTATCGATTCAGCAACGCTGGGCCTTACCACAAAATTTTCAGCAACAGTTAAAACATGAGACTCACCAAGTCAGGTTTTGTGAGAAGAAAAGCATCCCATTCTCTTATTCGTTGTTTCAGTAGACGCCGTCTGTATTCTAGCTTTGTGATACCTGGTTCATCTGCACTTTCAAATTTATCCTTCTTCGACTTCTGCAGGCATCATGAATCACACGAATCGATTTACGGTCAGTGCAATGTGTCTTCATTTAGACATATAAAGATTTCCATCCCATTATATTGAAGAGTCCACTACATTGAGTYCGATTTTCCAGTCACCCACTTGGTATAAACCACCCTACAGTAAGGGTGAATCATCGCATATTATCTCTCATACTGTTACTTCAAAAATCTTAGAAAGAATTGAGAGCGCAGAAATACCGGCGCTTCTACTTTCATGGTTTGTTTCCGCTTCGCATCAAAAATTGAAACTTTCCGACCCARCCATCCCTGACGTCTAGCAACTTCAACCGCAGCCTTGGGAGCAAACACCACTCCACATATCGTCAAGTTTTATGCACAATTATTCTGAGTTTTGGAAATTGAAAGAGACAGATTGACATCTTCTAAGCGACAGGAAACTGAAACAGTGTCACATGCTTGCAAAATTTGCACAAATCCATAATCAAGTCAGTTTTTCATCAAGCAACTTCGTTGCCCCACAGTTAAAAAGATTCCAGGGCAGGGCCGAATGGATGGCATGATAGAAAAGCTACCTGGAATTCTTCTGTAAGCTTGGTAACCCGAAAGGTTGAGGTTTGTGATCCTGAGGCGAAGGCATGAATTACAATATGTTCCACCTGCAACCCAATATATCTATAATCACTTGAAGGCATATTAAAAATTCACCAAATTATGAACAAATTTCTACGAYGAAGTCAAAACGAAATCTTCAACATGGCATGTCAAGAGTTCGTAGAAATCGCAAACTGCAAACGAACCTGGATAGTTGCGTTCTGATAAGAAGAGCAAATGTATCTCTAAGTTAGTACTAACTAWTCTATCACGACTCTAAGCTGCACACAAACTAGCGGATGAAGATGGTACCCCAGTTCCGCATCCAAGATAATGCAATACAAAACTTTCAATGCTGAMGCCCATTTCTAGCCATCGAAGTTACTCTAAATGACAACTGCGAAGACTCACCTCAAGAGGATCAAGGAAAAACCATCTTAGTTTTCGAAGAGCCACGTTCCTCCTTTCAGAATCCCACTGGAGCTCCTTGCGGGCTTGATCCACCTCTGCAATAGTTTCATCCTCGAGCATGCTGTGAATTCACAAACCTCAAAAGTGCCTTAGTAATATGCATACGATGCTCTCTAAATGGAAAGAAGGCTCTTCACTATGTACTGTACAGCACAATAATTTCTCAATAATGATAGTTGAAACCAAGATGATGCAGCTCTGTCCAACCTCTGAAGCCGAGGATCTATCACGAAATCCTCCGGTGCCAGCTGCTGGTTACGCTCTCTTGTTTTATTTTCCTCTATTAGGAYGGTCACTTTGTTCCTAATAACTTCTAACTGAGAAAGAAGTTTATTCTTCGCCTCACGAGCAAGCCGATTGATTTCATCCTGCTCTACTTTGGCCCTCCATTCTTCAATACTTAACATGTATTCGGGAACATCCTCAGCATCGCCCTCAGGAACCTTTGCTGCATTACGTCGAATCATACATTATGACTTCTGACATAATCGGCATATGATCCTGACATTGCTTATCTGACAAGTAGAAAACTCACAACCAAGATCTGTTCTACAAAACCTAACCATGTTATATTTGGCGTTGTTCACATTGAAATTTTCCTCAAAATGACATACAATTGGCAAGGTTTAATGTAGCTAACTTTTATTTTCTTTCAGGGGAGGAGGCTGTTTCTACAACTGATCCCTTTACCGACTTCAGTATTTCCAAATTTTCCAGTTATGCCAGGAAATCTGTAGTGTAGTTGTGACATCTGACCAAATGAAATGAAAGTATTAAAACTGCTATGGATCGTTTTTGGGCTCGACGGAGGAGAAAAAATTAGTTATCTTCAAACTTACGGGCCTCCGCTTTAGGAGAAGTGGCAACTTCTTCAATAAAATGGATTGAATGGATGAAGAAGCTTCCATCCGCGGACACGCTTGCCTGGAAACACGGAGTAATCATACCATGTACATCAGATGTGATCATTAAGAAAATAAATACTCAGTCTTCAACGTAAGTAAGCCACTACTTTAGACCCCAATATTCATCATGCAAAAWGCTCAGCATTAGAACTCAATTCAAGGACTTTTTCTRACGTTACGTTACGATACGTTCGACAATATAGACGATTAAGCTTCATATTTGAAACTACAGTGACTCAATGCAGGATCAGTGAAGCAATTAGCTTTGCTAAACCTTATGTTTCCACTTAAGAATCAAATCGAAGCGAGATTGTTGTCTCATAACAACTCACAACTAAAGTAATCTCCCGCAAGTGCAGGTACTGGATTGAAATGATGGCTCTAAATCTAAAAGACATTTACCAGATATTGGTCGTCAAAGCTCACACAAGCTCCAGTGACGACACCGTAAAAGGCATCATGTAAACCAGCCTGCCAACCCATTGTCCCTGTGGATCTCAGTTCTTTGAAACATCTAATGACTCGAGAATGAGACCTATCCTTGATTTCATGGAATCCTCTGTTCAAGTTTAAGAAATTGATAACTTGCTTGAAGGAAGGAGAATTATTCACAATGAAAAATATAATTACTTTACCAAGATACCACATTCTATTCCCTACAATATCAAGATGATAAAAGGAATGGGAACCATAATTAAGGTACGATTCAAATTTTAAGCACCACAACGTACCTCCCAGTATCTCGTCTCATCAGCATTTCCTAAAAGTTGGCCAGGAACGGGAGCTTCTTGAATGCGGACTACACCATCATCAGAGCCGGACACGAAGTATTTCCGTGAGTGCGACATCCTAAAACAAGTCTTGGCCTGTGAGTGATCAAGAGTAACGAATTATACCGACCTCACACACGAAAATCAAAGCCCCAAAACTCTCACCACTTTTAAGGACTAACAATAATCATATAAACTACATGCTGGACATTCCTGCAAATCATAAGTCTTAATGCTTAAGAAGACCGCATTTCCAGCACATGAGCGGTTGATCTCACTCGATCCACAACTCTACGTCAATGTGGAAAATCATTGTTTGATAGAGATATTTAAGATCTTTGATTTAGGGAACTCAGATCGCGGCCATTAATTTCACAAAACTTAAATAAGGACCTGTAGACGTTTAACGGCATGTTTATAGATCTAATCAGCTTGAAACGCGTCTGAGGAAAGGACGACCACGTACATCAAGATTCCAAAATCGGATGCACCCATCTGCTGCAGCAGTGATCATTGTACGGGCGTCCTCGTCTAGTACCAAGTACTCAACCATACCTTGGTGGCAATATATTTCTGGCCCTCCTGGCCTTTTGAGTTGACATTTGACGAGTCCATCGTCCCAGACGAGAACGGTGCCCATCTCGGTACCTGTGACAACCTGCCATGTCCAGTAATTGCCCAGCAAACTTTAAGCGCAAGGAGATTTCCTTCCAGAGATCATTGACTTCCCAATCGTCGGGCAAGAAGCAGCTGAGCTAGAAGTATTATTGTCGATTCAGCAGCATCAGAACGACAAAATCTCCAATTAATAATCTAAAGCAATCATCAAAGTTGAAATGATCACAGAAGACATTTACCTTGCTATTCCTCAGTTCGAAGTAAGCAGCAATGTCACTGATGGGAACGGTTCCAAATTTCGCTATGGCACCCTGATTTAGAAGAAGCACCATAAAGACTCGTTACAAGGTACAAGTTGATGAGGCAATTTTAGAACCCCCGAGCTCTTTCCAAAAAAGAATCAGAGGATTCAAATGGTCACGACGTACCTCTAACTTCAAGCCAGTGAATGTGGAGGCCATCTTCCAGAATCGAACATGTCCCACTCCAGATGTCAATAGCTGACCTTTGAAGTATCTTGAAAAGTCCACCTAAACCAACCAAGCGAGATAATTAACCTCACAATCAATAACTTCCAAAAAAACCCTCTTCCGGTCCTACAAGTACACCCTCAACGTCGAAGATCGTCTTCTAGGAATCAATCAGAGGTTAATGCACACAGTGGAGTAGAGTCTGACTTGACAAGAATGCATTGCCCAGAACTCAACCCAAGAGCAATCAATTCTCAGAAAAATTAGAATATGTCAGGAACTTTAGGCATCGTCTAGAGGGGAATTTTCTTCATGATTTATGAGGAGATCTCCGTAAGCACGGTCACTGTGATCATACGGAGGCCACCCCATCACCACATGATACTTGGGCCRGTCTCTGTATGATCATTATGACCATAYTGAGACCATCCCATGAATCACGAGGACAATTGTCTATATGAAGTTGTCTAAAGGTGCAYKAAACGGTATATYTCTATTTACAAACCCTGTCAATTGAAGTGGRTTCAAAGGTGATAAGCAGATGGTCATACTTTGAAAACTTCTTGCGAAAATGCCTTGGTTCGTAAGATCATGAGCTCGTTCTCCCAGTCCCACACCGTCAGCAGATAATCTGGGTGAGCTCCCACCTACATCCTTAGTTCCCAGTGTTCCRATAAGTAGCAAAGACGAGGAATTGGCAAACGCATAAAACGTTCCCACCATTTCTACCAGAACGTCCGGCACTAGCTCTCATAAACAATTATATTAGGAAAAAAAAGATGGAGACAGTCACTGAAGCTTACTGTCGACAGTTGGGATCCATCGGCATTGAAATTGGCAGCTGTAAAGTATCGCTCCGTTCCGTCAACCAGCGTCTGCAATTAGGTCTGGCTTCTGTTACTCGCAATTAGAAACTTCGGCACCTTGAGTTAAGTACAGTCGGAAGCCATTCTAGGGTTACTGTCACTAAGAGATAGTTTCTGCAGTACTAACGAAGAGATGGAACCAATTGGCCWCTCTGAGATGATAGGATACRGCGTTACTWAAAGCATTTTGACAYATGTAGAAGTGCGGTTCAGGGAAGAAAACCTTAGAGCTGTGGAGAGGTATTTGGGCACAAGAGCCAAATGTGCTGAGATCGAATTTTTATCACTATGTTTGAATCTCTTTTACAATTTCGAAGTAGGAGGTTGTAGATCACTATGAGTGAGTACTGAACCCCATTTCCATTCAAAGAGTCGTGGCCATAGACATTTAGCCAAGTCACGCTTAGATCACTTGCTAAGAAGTCCAACACATTTTATGAATAGATGGGTCCGAATACTGCATCAGGTCCCTATCAGTTTCAGCACTCTCCACCTAGCTATCAATAGAAGGTAGTGCTGATGACAACAAAGAAGACTGAGCACTTGCAATCTTTTAAACACATAGGAAAGCAAAAACATGTCAAGAAGAAAAATGAGGTCGAGCACGACCAGAGTAGTTCAAAATTATAGATCGACAGGGAGAAGTACATGATTGTGATGATGCAAAAGCACTAAAATTGTGATCAGATCAAGAGAAGAAATACCTTGTAAAGTTTCATGGAAGGGTATTCGTAGATGTATATATTCGGCAAGACACCCTTCTCACAGACACAGAAGTGCGTTCTCTTTGGATGGACTGCCACACATCCAATTCCATTCCCCTCCACACTCTGCGACAAGCACTCGAGCCAAACAGATTCAAAGCAAAAATCCTAATTTCACTTGCTTAACCCTAATTCACTGCGTATTCCTAATTTCAGTGCAGACTCTAGTAACCACGCCAAAAACTGGATCGAAAGGAAGCTTATAGCGCATAAACCGATTAAACGAGTTCGACTTACAGGCTGGAAAGAATACGTCATGGTTTTGAGGTCCAGAAAGTGGACGATATCGCCACAAGAGTGGGTAAGAATCCCATCGGCGATGTACAATACATTGTTTCGTCTGCTTCCCTGCAATCAAACAAACAAAGGATGCTATTCCGAGACATTGTGCAGTCCAAGAGAGTGCAATGTGAGCAATGCAAAATCAGAAGATCGCGTAGCTTTAACCAATGAATCTTCAAATCCCAGTAACAATTAGTGGATGAGAGGCTCATCCTGTCGATTTTCTTGGGATTATCACTGGGAAGATTATTTCTTGAGAAGATCGCAAGGAARCGTTGCAACAGAAACTTGTTAAATAGAGTGCGACAAACCTCGAGTCCGAAGGAAGTGATGAGTTTCACGAACTCCCTTGGATATCTTCGCACTTCTGGAGATGTCGGGTCCGGAGGTAGGACAACTTTAKGTACAAAATGCACAGGAGGGACGGGAGGGGGAGCAGGGTCCGCGACAGGGGCAGGATCAGGAGGAGGATCCGCCATGTCGATTGTCAAAATTTACTCAAAAACCACCTGTTTAGTGAAGAAATTCGCAAATTTTTTATCTCATTTCGTTCATGTGGACGTCTACAGCTGCACTAAAATGTTAATGGGAGCAAAATCAAGAATTTCAAATACTCTTAAAGACTCAAATTTCAGGGTCAGCATGAGGATCTGCAAGATTGATTGTCAGATGTTCTACAAAACCATGTCCTCTGTAAGAAAATTCTCAGCGTCACACGAATTCAATTTCCTCTGATCATGTGAACATTTTCAACTTAAGATTTGCTGCCGAGCATCAGAAAGTGCGTGTTGAGCAAAGTGAGGAGATCCAAATACTCAGCAGTAGAGAGTTTCCTGTGCACCGTGTGGACATTCACAGCGACACTCAGTTTGTTAGGCAGAGAGAAGATCGTCGTTGTCAGTCGTAGATTTTGATCAAAGATCTYGAACATGGCTAAATWTAGCAAAACTTCTACCAGAGTAGTTGTAGACGCGTACAGCGGTGCTAGAATTCAAGGGAGCACTACAACATAAGTATGATCAGGCATCTAAGTGAAGAAGAGCTTGTTTAACCGTTCAAGAGACAAAYATTTAAAAGGTTATCCTCGTTTTACTCAAARTGTGAACGCGACTGTGGTCATTTGCGCCGAGTTGTTACCACCAGGTGGACGTGCAGCCGGACATTGCAGACGTAAATAATCAAACTCCACACCATTTGTACAAAATGTCTTAAGCCAAATCATATTATAAGAGAGAATATCATATTATGAGCCAAATCGGCATTGAAAGGAAACAACGCAACTYGAGTCACAAACTCACATAATGTCAAAACTATAGACTACGTTCCTACGATCCGAAAAGTTTATGGCAATCTAATGCTCGTAGATCCAAGAGTGGTTAGCACTGCGCCAGTCAACGATACCCTCAGGGAACCACAGAGCAATCTCCTTCTGGGCGCTATCAACAGCGTCGCTACCRTGAATGATGTTCCTGGACAGAACAAGAGACAGAGGCTCAAACACTGACAGCAAGAATCATTACAAAAAGATAGCTCCATTCTCCGAACATTATTGGAAACATTGTGAGAGGCCAAAGCCACATTAACAAAAATATAAAAGAATTACTCAGTAGTATCCCGCGAGTCGGGTCATACCTGCTAACTTCAATGCAGAAATCTCCACGGATCGTTCCAGGCTCGGAGTTAGCCGGGTTGGTAGCTMCGATGATCTTACGCCCGGTGGCAACAGCTCCCTTCCCTTGCCACACCATGGCCACCACAGGTCCAGAAACGATATAGTCGACCAACGACCCGAAGAAGGGCTTGGTGGAGAGGTCGGAGTAGTGCTTCTCAGCGAATGACTTCTCAACCTGGATCATCTTCATGGCTGCAGCAGACAGAAAACGRTCAAAAAACAATGTAGCAACAGGTGGAGAGACTCTCGAGTCAAAATGATATGACATCCCTCAAAGAAAGAACAGAATAATATATACAATCACGAGTACTAATCAACGTGAAGCGGAAGGATCAGGGAAAGCCGAGTTATATCGTCCACATCATTATTCAGTGGCATTTATRAACTTCTCATCACCTCCTCTAGCTGTGCATGTCCAGGTCATCCTAAAGCATCCTCAAGGAAAACATTTCGAAGGTTCAGAAAAGGGATCAGGGAAAGCCGAGTTATATCGTCCACATCAATATTCAGTGGTATATAAAAACTTCTCATCACTCCCCTTTGCTGCACTTCTCATCATTTAGTGAACAGACAACAAGAAAATCTAGTGCAAGCTTTCGTCCATATCATTCTTCAACAGTACTTGAAGGGTACGGTACGTTGAAAGACATCATTATGTGATTGTCCAAAATAGCGAAGGGATCAGGGAAAGCCGAGTTAAATCGTCCACATCATTATGAAGATGGAAGCAATAGCAGACATCCATCACATGGCAATCGACCGACTCATGAATAATCGTAGGGGTCAGAAGATTGACGAGTGAGTACCTATTCATAATCCAAATGCTCTCCATAGTCGAGGAGTTCTTCGTCGTCATCATCTGGGTTCTGAGACTCCACCACAAGCTCTTGAGGCGGTGATGCAATTCGATCCGCAACGGGTTCCACTGCAATCTCCTCCTCTTGAGTTTCCGGAACTACAGAGTCCACTCTCACATGAATCTCCAAGTCAGATGTATCCTCGTCTCGAGGATAAATCACAGCAGCTTCAGTCCCCTGCAGTATCCTATCAAGGGAAGGGTTTTCACCTGCGCCATCCCCTAACTCCGCATCCAGCCTAGTCGACAATATTGGGATCTCCACACCAGATGGAGGAGGATTAACTTCCTTAGGAGAGAAGACGAGATGGGTCGGATTATCCTCGCCTTGAAGATCACCCTCCCTTCGGAAGTTGTTGTTGGTGAAGAGGGATTCGGGTCCAGATTATCCTCGCCCCGAAGATCATTTGAGTCTCTTGCGACTTCAAATGCCTGCCCAGAGGCTAAGGCAGATCCACCCGCTCCTTCCGCATCACAGCCACCTTGCTGTGATGTTGCGGGGGTTTGGGACAATGTCTTCAGACAAGACATTTCTGCCTTCAACCTCCGAAGTTCTTCCTCCAAATTCTGCACTCTTTGCTTCTCAATCCTCTCCTCCTCCGCCTTCATGGCCTTCCTCTTGTCTCTTTCCGCCCAGAAGTCCTTCCTCTCCTGCTTCACAACCACGACTGCTGGTATTGGAGCATTCGGTGTAAACCCCCCGGCTTCATCTGCGCAAGCCTCTACCGCCGGCAATGAGTCTTGTTCATCGACAGCCTTGGAGGGTCCAGCCTGATCCACTCCTGCCGTGTCATATTCTTGGTTCGCTAAGTCGGAATACAAATCAGACATGTCACTCAAATCATAGTAAACCTTCCTTGATTTCGTCTTTTTTGCCTTTGCCTTCTCCTTCTCCTTCCTCCCGGCATCAGGATTAGATTGCACCGCCGGAGCCTCAGGTCCCAGAGGAACCTCAGAAGCCTCAGGTCCCTCAAAAGGCTCATGTGCCGCATGAGTATGACGATCTTGAGGTGCTTCTTATGTCAAGACCGCGAAGTCTTCCACAGAAGACTCAAGGTGAGCAATACGAACAAGATTATCGTTCGACCCGAATTGGTCAATGCCCAGATGAGACTCCCCCTGGTCAGCCACGACCTCCCATACCCGTTCTGGGGCGTCTGCAATTACTTCCTTCGAAAGCGTGGAATTGGAGTTCAATTCAGGGGTTGACAGTAGAGGAGGACGAACGTAATTTGCAAGATAAGGTGAATTATCGTGCAAGAAGTCTTTCACGTCCGCTCTGTTTGCAAATTTGACCATCCTGGTCAGCTTCTCCCTCGCGTGCCTACCCACAATGCTGTAGCAGTACATGCCGCACATCTGCAAATACATCATCGCACGTTAAATCATAACATGAAAATATAACTGAATGTATACTCAAGGCAAAGATAAACCACTACATCTATCCTCAACCTGAAGATAAGCAGCAGTAAGGACAAGTACAGATGATGCACTAATCAATTCAAATATGATGATGCCAAAATTACACTGAGCAAGTCTCCCACGACATTTAGATTATCCTCGCCTCGAAGATAATGAACGGAATACAGAACGTACCTTGGCGGCTATAAGAAACTTCGATCCGGCGTAGACACAGATCACGTTATCACCCAGGATTGCAAAACTCTGTAGAATGTCAATATAGAACTCCATTCTCAACTCGCTTGGATGGACCCTATATTTATCGTCGTTGTTGAACCAAATTTCAGTGTAGTACGGGATTGACGAAGTCGCGTACTCACGCTTCCTTCCTTCTAGACCTTTGAGGACGCCGTCTTCCCCTTTCTTGTGAAGAAAGTACAACGTCACAATGGGCAAGACTCCACGGGAACCCACAGTCTCAAGTCGCT
>VACF01000363.1:27233-87382 GCA_006891605.1 Pleurozium schreberi | reverse complement strand
TGTTCATCACAAAGTCTTTTCACTTCCATCATTTCCACACATCATATTTTTTCTCACTTTTAAAGCTATGGAGTGCACAGTGCACACCAATGAATTACCCATCACTTATGAGGCAATCATTCAAGATAAATTTTGGTCTAAACTACTAGTGGATTTGGAGAGGTCACAAGTTATAGAAGTGCTATGATCTCAACCTTCCTCATCTCACTTGCCCTAAAATTCCACAACTCCATTCTTATTTTATGTTGCATTCCATAGGTTAAAGATGATCATTGGAAAAAATGACATTAAAGTTTCTGAAGCATTGATTGATGTTGTCCCCATCATTTTCACGTATACTTTTGTTGCATAATTTAACCCTTAAATGTCAAGAAGAATGTTTTGTGTTTGATGGGACGTTTTGTGTTCGATGGATGATAGAGCATCTTTCTACAATACTTTGACTTTTACTAAATTAGTGCTTTCAGATTTTTTTAACCCCTAAAGGACCATTGCCCATTCGACAAATAAATGGGATTTTGGGTCGGTATCTATGATCTCAATTTTTGTCCTTATTTTTAGAAACTGTTTTCAAAGATAGTAAAATTGATTAGCTTTGAGGGAGGGGCAATAAAAAATTTTAATTTTAATTTTTTCAAATTTTTTTTCTCACGAATTATATTTTTGCATACTTAGAAAGATTTGATTCATTCCACTTGGATTTGTTCTGAGAAAGTTATGGACAATCTTGTTTTTCGAGCAATCTAAGCATTTTTTTGATAAATTTAATGTAGGGTTCATTTCTAAACGTAATTTTTACAATTTTTCACGAAAAGAATTTTTGCATGGATGATTTCGATTCCTGAAACAATCTCACCATTGGAATTAGTGCATTTCAATTCCATCTTAGAGATATTAATAATTTAGATTTTCCTTCTATCTTCTACCTACATCTACTTAACAAATTTTTAAAGAATAAAAACTAATCTTTTGTATTTATTTAGTTATTCCTAGACTCTCAACTCAATTTTCCACCATAAAGATTTTTAAGGTCAAAACTGTGTTGTGCAAAAAATTAGAGTTAAGAACATTTGTTCAAAGTCAAATAATCTAGTCTCGCAATGTGTTGAAAAACTTGTTTTTTTCACCTTAAATACAGATATCTTGCAATCTATGCTGTAAAAAGTTCTGAAATTTTTACCACATATTCTCATACTAGTTATGTGTAAGATTCTATGATTAGATGTGCAAAAAAAAAATTTCAAATTTTTGACTCTTTATTATAGAAATGCCAGTTTTGAGTGCTTTCCTGCAAATAAAAAGCCTTGGTCTTTCATGGGTTAACAAGAAATTCTCAAGATATCACAATGGATGATTTCAATGGTCACCCGTTTGTCCTTRGGGGTTAACCAACAAGAATGCCCATGTACCAATCAATCGTTCATTCAATCATGGAAAAATTGGTGTCTCATTAGATTTTTTTGAGGCCTAAACAAACAAAACCATGAATTCTTCCAAATCAACAACCTACCATGGTTAGGAGACTACCACATAAATTTTCAAAAAAAAAAATTAACCCCTCAAGTGCCAAGGCCTCATGTGGTAAAAGTTTCATGAAGTTTGACTATATAGATTGGAAGATATTAGCATTCAAAGTTGAAAAAGAAAGCTTTTTTGAACACTGGCTTGCAATTTCAGATGACTTTGACAGCCATTTGTCAAAATGTTTTGCACTACAGACTTTGAATTTAAAAAATTTTATGTTGAAGAATTGAGTTGAAATTGTTAAGTAGAAGTAGGTCCAAGATTGAAAGAAAAACTAAATGGTTAATAACTCTAAGATGGGATTGAAACACAGTAATCCCAATGGTAAGATTGTTCTAGAAAGTAAACTTCACCTTGTCCAACAACTTCTTTTGAAAAATTGTAAAAATTGCATTCAAAAATGAATCCTATAAGTTTTTTTTTCCAAGAAGATGCTTAGATTGCCCAAAAAACAAGATTGTCCATAACTTTCTCATTATTAGTCCAAATAGAATGAATCAAAGCTTCACATGTAGACAAAAATATATCATTTTAGGAAAAAATAATTTAAAAATGTAATTTTGAATTTTTGCAAAAAAAATTCTGCTACCCGCCAAGTTTAGTTTTGGGGTTTCTATGGTATAAATCGTTCACTTGCCAACAAGTAATAAAAGTAATTAGGCACACTAGCCAAAAATTTGGTTTGGAGGTTGCCAAACTTAGAAAGGAAAATTATACCCTGTTACCATGAGCATTGTTGACTTCAAGAAGTTGCATCAACATAATTACCAAACCAATTAAATTATCTTTATTGCTAAAAGACCAAGTGCCCATTCAACGCATATAAATAAATCTATTATAGGTTCCACTATGAGGTCAATTTTAGTTAGATGTTTATGAAAGTTTGGTACAAGGTGTGGATATGTACCCCTTGAGTTTTGGATTTGGTGCTCGTGTCAAAATTTATACTACCTTGAAAAGTTTAGGCAACTAGGCAACTGTAGGCAGCATGTCCTTCCATCATTTTGAAGTATGGGAGGTATGTATCTTACATGATACAAGATTCAAATGTAAAAAAAAAAACTTTGTGTAGTGTAAAAATCTCAGTCTAGGAGGAGTTAAACTTTATTGCTGATGTTGGACAACGTTAAGAAAAAACTCTTTTAACTTCAAACGCTACAATCTTGCAATCCGTTTGATCAAAGTTTATGAAATTTTTCCACCCATTCCCATACAAAATTTTAGAGGTTGGCTTTCGAGAAAAAACTTTCTTTCATCAATTTTTCCTCAATGCCTTGAGGAATGACAAGTTTTTCACAATTTTTACCTGAAATGTGCCTCGGGCCTTTAACCCTTAAAAGTCGGGTGGGTCACCATGGAAATCATGAATTGTGATACCGTGAGAAATTCAAAAGAAAGCCTTAGAAGTCAAAGTATTCTAGAAGATCTTCCCTTTTCACACAAAATTATGAAAATTAATAGTTACACTTTCATTCATCAACTAGAAAATGGCCTCGGTGTCGTTTTAAGGGTTAAAGATTCACTAAAAGCTGGTTAGTAGCTTACCCTCTACAGATAGTTCAATGAATCCGGTCTTGCAAAATACTGTAGAAGATGGGTTTACTTATTTATTTAYTTGTTTATTTGACACAAGTAAGCCAGATGGGTTTATTTTTATGTTCAGAATGCACCGACGAAATATCATTGCACTACTGACCACTCTTTTGCTAGTGGCAGACCCCTGCAGACGATGGAAGAATTTTTTGAGCAGGAGCTACAAACCTGGCTGAGTGGGTTCAGTTACTTGTCTCGAGGCCACACACAACATGATTRACCCATAAATGAAATGCCGCAGGCGGGCCTTTTTTGAGCTTCTTGGAATTTGCTCTAAAAGTAGCCAACATTTTGTTAAGTATAACTTAGGGCAATGCCGCTCTCGTCATCCAAGATTTTGCGGAAAAAAAAAAGTGTCAACAAAAACAATGGAGTCCTGCAAGGAGTTGCTTTCTTTGGGAATGCCCCAGCAAAAAGATGTTTTTTTTTTGCATAATCATCTTGAGAAATGAATGGGAAATTTTCCACTACTAGTTTACAATAAGTTTTGTCAATTTTTTGGAATTGGAATCATAGATATTCAAACTAGACATGTYAGTGATCACTTGGRAAAAGAAAACACAATAATGTCACTCAAGGATTGAAAGGCTCTAATGTTTGACTAAGAGAATTGTGAAAATTGCATTCAGAAATGAATCCTACAAGTTTTTTTTTCAAGAAGATGCTCGAATTGCCCGAAAAACAAGATTGTCCATAACTTTCTCATAACAAATCCAAATGGAATGAATCAATGCTTCCCATATACACAAAAATATAAACTATGAGAAAAAAAATTCAAAAAAATATATTCAAATTTTTGAAACTTTTTTTTGCTGCCCCCTCTCCCTTGTGTTGACTTGTTTTGGGCATAACTTTTGTTCCCGGGCACCGATTGAAAAAAATAAATTATATCCCCATGAAGCTAATTAGTTTTTCTATCATCAAAAAAAGTTTCAGAAAATCTAGACCAAAATTGAGACCGTAGGTACATGCCCGAAATCTACCTTGTCCCCTATAGGGACAAATGGTCTTTTAGGGGTTAAATAATTTGAAAGTACTCATTAGGGTTGTGTATATAAATAAATTGGGTTTTGAGGACAATGCACGGGTAAGAACAAACTTACAAACTGAAGCAAAATATTTTGAAAAAGACTACCCAAAAGTTTGACAATGTTTCATTGTTGGGCTTTTAAAGAAGGCCATATTTGTTGTATTGAGACTTTTCGCATATTTTGAGACAGAGTGCTAGTTATTGGAAAATTCATTTAAAAAAATAGTAATTGACACAAAAAATAAACCATGCTCAAATAGTGATCCCATAATGATATTCTAAAAGTTGGTATTGTCACCTATTTATAAAAAAAATTATAGTAAAGAAATGAAGCACTTTATCTTCGACTCGAAGATAAAAGTGAGACTGCGAAAAGTCTCAATATAACGAATATGGCCGTAAAGGTGAAAGGCTTATGTGGTTATAGTTGTCTACATTATAGGTACCTATGTTATAAACTCTTTCTATGTTATAGTGTACCTATGGTTTAAACATCTTCAAATGGTTGTAGGTTCAAGGCTCATAGACTCACGCTCTAGCATTGTTGTAATGTCAAGATGTGAATTGCAACATCAAATGTAATTGATAAAAACAAGTGGATTTCATATTAATGAAATCATTAAGAACTGACATTGATGTAAATTTTTAAACCCATTTGGTGCAAAAATAACAAACCATCAATAGGTGGTAATCATGAACATTTTAAAAAAGGTTCAAAATGAATGACACACCACCTTAATTCCCTTAGATGAGTGGTTTGAAAGCACAAGCTTAACCTACAAATAACACCTCTTTTATTGCCTAAAGCTTCAATCTATTGTGGCAAGCATTTTTGCACAACTAAAACCACATGAATGATATTTAATACATCATGTCTTTATGAACATATTACCATTGATAAATAGATATGAATTTGATATTATTCTCTTCCAATAGCTCCTAAGTGCTTGCTCAAAGAAAATGACTTACACACTTTGCCTAAATGAGTGACATCTCTTGTGCAAATAAGGTAGAACCACCCATTCCCAATCAAGGTCCAATAATCAACTTGGGTATAGACCGACGTATTTCCAATCAAGGCCAGAATGTTTTTTTTTTCTCTTTTTCAAAGTTAAAACTAAAAATTCACGACATTGTCCCAACTTAGTGTGCAAGAAACTAGGAAGTAGTGAGTGGAAAAGTAGTTTTCAGAGTGATCTGAATTGGAAGAGTCTACACATTGGCAATGGGTCCGGCGCACTTTTTGCCTTTGAAAATTCATAACAATTTCAATTCAAGCGATAAAACTACCAAAGTTTTTGCAATCCTAGTCATTTCTATCATTGCACCTTTGAAAATATTTGTTTTGCATAGCACTACACCAAATCATGTCTAGATTTGTTTAAGTGATCGATTATGTGTGGTTCTATTTTAGAAGGGTACAATAAATGTTGGAATTGGGCAACTAACAACAACAAACTAATCTAGTTTAATTGTAATACTAAGGTATGGTAAGAAAACACAACTTTTGTCTGTAATGCTCTTTCATGGTTGGTGAGAAGAAGTATAGAATTCTGAACATTTATGTTTAGTCCTTCATTTTTCATTTTTTGTTGTAGGTGACCTCAAAATTTGGGTTGAAACTATAGATTACAATAAATTTTGCATTGCCTACTTATTACTATTGTATTTACAATACATTTTTTCAATGTTTATAACAAAGCTTCAACAACTTTGTTATAGAATTTGACTCAATAATCCCACTTTCTTCTTTAAATTTCATATACTTGTAATATCTAGACTAAAACATTTATTGAAATTTGACTTCATTTAGACCAAAAAATAATGGCAGTGTTTATCCTATTAGTGAGCCGTTTGGTCAATCAAAAAGTTAAAATCTAAGGTTGAGGCACCATTAACCAACCTTGCCCAATACCCAACATGTAATAATGTAGTATTTTTAATAAAGGCTAGGAAATCAATGCGTTTTTTAGGTTCTTTTTGAGGTTGAGACTAGCTAATAAAATTGTGACACATGTCCCAAATTAGCAACCAAGAAAGTAGGAAGTAGTGAGAAAGACAATAATTCTTCAATGATAGGAATCAGAAGAACCTAGACATTGGCTACTAGTCAAGAGTACTTTTTGGCTCCCAAAATTTACAATAATTTCAATTTTGGAAATTAAATTTTGGAAATTTTACAATCTCCATAAATCCTATCTCATTTCAATGATCACCGYGTGTCGCAAGCTCCACCCAAATTGCAAAATGACCAAAATGTAGTGAAATTTAGATGAGCATTCTCAACTTTCTTATCTTTTAGTGATTCCAGAAGTTCATAATTTCATAATATTCTCACTAAAGATATCCTTGAAAATGCATCGGCTTGTTTTTCTATTGATCCAAAGAAAACTTCAAACTGAGTTATATACGGAGTACTAAATTGTGCAGTCAAGAAGTCTGAATTTTTTTGACGTGCCCATTCTCCATGTGAACTACAAGATCCTATGTTTTCATTCTATCCAATGTCAAGAAAAATGAGTAAATTCAATGCTCAAGTTCGTGCAAGTTTTGGCCCATTTTGAAAGTACACCCACCTTACCCTCTAAAAGCCAAACGCCTTTTTGGTTTCAGTAACATCATTGCTTTTGAAGTGCTATAGATCTAAGTGTCATTGAGGTATAGAGATGTCAATTGTATAATCTTGTAGTGTAAACTGTGTTGTAGATGAGGTGGATCAAATTTAAAGTCATTTGTCCTCATAGATTGCAAGATTGAAGTCATTTGTCCACATAGATTGCAAGATTGTAATATTTTAGTGTTCAAAGAGGATGCTAATTTTTTTCTAAAAACACATTAGGAGGTGCAATTTGATCTCTAAATATACTATACTGAACTGAAAATACTTCAAACTAAAAAGTGCTTCAAAATCAACATAAAAAGCATTGGTGAGAAAATATATTATTCTATTGACTCATTGTATCTGCAAAGTGGATTTGAAATGTCAAAAAATAGTTGGAAAACTGACACATCTATGGCTCAACCTCTTTCTACTAAAATGCTTCTCAATCACTCATAACCTCTTGGATTGATATGAAATTTTAGCCACACAAACTAGACTAGTACACACAACTTTTCCCCAAAAAATGATTGGAATAGACATTGTATGAAGAATGAAACAAGATGCCAAAGTTCATTGTAATCCAAAGACGTATGAATTTTGAAATTTGAATTGCTCCCAAACATTCAGAACAACTTGGAATGACATGAAAATTTTATCACAATAACAAGATTGCAAGGGGCATAGAACCCAACAAATTTGATTGAAAACAAACATTGGGTGAAAGGTTAGACAAGACCTCAAAGTTGCAACCATCAAATGCAGTTTTATGAACTCAAATTGAATCTATGAACTTAGCTTGACTTTCAAATAATCACGAGATCTTAAATTGATCTAAATATTTTACCACAAAAACTAGAAGAAAAATTGCAGATTTATCAACAAATTTTATTGAATTCGGACATCAGATGCAAAAGTTATAGCACTTTGAATTGGACCTAAACTATGTGAGGACTTTTTTGGTCCCTTGGTGGCGTGTAGAGGTTAGGCCATTAGAGGATAACATAAAATGAGATGGACTATAATGTCACAAAAAATGTGCTAAAAAAATAAAATTCTTGTAGTGGTTAATCTGTGTAGTAAGGCAAGAGGTTCTCGTAGCACTCAAGCTTTAAAATCGCCCACCTCCTCAAATGTACACTATTTGCACATGTTTCTTTTTTTGTTGTATCAACAATGTACAAACAATGTAAATTTGAGGAGGTGGTCCTATATCATTAAAAAAAAATTGGAAAAATGATGGTAACCCTAAAAAACCCAAAAAACCTCATGATAGGGGAAAACAATCAATAATCTTTTAAGAAGTTTCACCTCTCCCAAATTTAGGTTTAAGCTTGTAGACGGAGGCTTTATGGACAGCCCTGCTACCTTACTAACCTTAGTAAGGTAGACTGCTCTTAAAGCAACCATTTAAGAGCTGATTGCGTTTTCAAGGAAGCTAAACTCCTTGAAACAACTTCTAGTAAATTTTCACAAGAAGAAAAAATGAATTTGCATCTAACCCAAGTTGTTTCATGTTTTCTGGATCTTCAGGGAATTAGTTAAAAAAATTTGAAGATGTAATGCAGTGATCACTCAAAGCGGCCACCTCTTGAAACGTACACTGCTGGTACATTGAAGAAAGCAAAATGTACCTTTGTATCATGATCGCTTTTAGAGCATGGGCGCTTTAAGAGCAGGCTACCTTACAATACTAACTTACGTCACCAATGGCCATGGAGGGGTTCTCATATTATGTACAAAGCTTCAAGGCATTTATTTATAGTTTATTTCCGTTCATTTTCTATGAAAAAGCCATAGATTATGTTAGTGGCGGGCACTCCCAATTTCAACATTCATCCACATATAGAAAATATATACTTTGAATAGGGGTATTAAGGGGGCCCATACTAATTAATTGACATTTCACACTATATAAATATATTGTTGTTTACCTGAGGTCCAGTTGGAATTAGGGTTTCGTGTATGCTTGCCTTGGTACAGACGTTTGGACAATGTTGATCTGCTTATGGCTTGAGACTTGTTCATAAAATTATATATGATTTTTACTCCGTATAATTTCTTACTAAGACCATTATTAGCATATGGTTAGTAGATTTGATTAGGCTTAAAACACTGCTAAGTGTATTAGGCCTCTCATATTATGAGCATTTGGATTATTGTTGAGTCCTTTACTGTTATCGATATTTTAAAATTACAATACTCATAATAAACTTCAATGTGAATTTTTTTTTATCTTAGCCACTCTTTACAAGTTGATTGCTATGTTCAAAATATTGATTCTTAGTGCTAGAACTATGAGTGTGAAATTTGAAAAGGAAGTTGAATCTACTCTGAATCGATCAGAGAAGTATTGCCCCCCCCCTCTTTTTTTCTTTTTTTTTAACACAAATGAAACCATTTATGTTTAAGATAAAATAGCCCATTACGGTTATTTGACCCATAGTGGTCACCTATGAAGTGGCCCCATTATTTTTTTAGTTAAGTATGATATGGGCCACAATCAATGTCTTACATGATAGTGATGGAGTGATTAGTGATCACATAAGGGACTTCCAACTAGTGTGAAATTCATTACAAGGATTGCCTTTTTAGGCATTCCATGTTAGAAAATATTGTGATTGCATTAGAGCATCCCCATAGCAACACAAGATATGGCGCAAATTCCGTCAATGGCCGGGCCCAACCATTTTCATTGCCCCACGGCACACTCCACAAAGCCAAAAAATTGGCCAGGCCCGGCCAAATGTGATGAAGACACCACCAAGTGGGGAGTCTTGTTTGCGCCGCATTATGATTACTTATTGTCTTTTATTTCAAGTTCCAAGGCACATTTGAATAGAAATGTCTTTTTCTTTGTCCGTGCACATGAGGTGGTACTTTGGAATTTGGGCAAATCCGATTCCCTGTGTTGCTAGCCCATGTTGGAGTGGGGAACAATCACAACACCGGGCCTGGACAAATTAAAATCCACTTCAATCGACACTGGCAGTGTGTGTTGCATGAGTCCAGACGTGGGGATGTTCTTAGGTAGTGAGATGAGCATCATGGATTCAGATTTTGTTGGCTATGTGGTGGTCTACAGACCCTGTTGGGCCATGGAGAACTGAACACTTCAAAAGTTCCTACCAAATTCATTCTTCATCTAAAAACTATAATATCGATTGCACTTGCTGTTTCTCACACTTGTCTTTAAGTGGGAAAAAAAATTGAAAAATTCAACAGTAGCTTGAGGCCGAACTCCAAATTCTGACCACAATGGGCTGTCTAACCTTATTAGATTTGATGAGTCCCTCCCCTCCTGTCCCTCCCTGCGTGTCTCACCTTTGTTTTTGTGCCCGGGCCTGCCATTCCTCGGCCTGGGTGAGGAGTATCAATCAATAATTTGGTGTGTTGCCTGCCTAGGGAATGGAGATCCAAAACATTCTAACTGAAAGAGACAAATGGAAAAGAGCAGTGGCACGGACATTTGTTCCAACACTTAACGCTGGAATGTGCGGTTCGACAGGTAAACTACTTCCGTTTAACTTTACTTTATGATACTCCGCATTTTTGTATTCGTATTTGCTGTCCAATTCAAATTTTCCAGAAGAACAATGAGAAGCAACTTCTCAAAATACACTAAAATAGCAAATTTGGCCATCCGTTTTTTTTAGTTACTTCTCAACTACATGAAAGCAAACACTAGTTAAACTAAAAATTCAATTGAATAGTCTTTGTAACTCAACATGAAAGGTCAACAAAAAGAAAACGGATGAAAAATCTACTTCTAATCTCTTCTAAGGACCATGGACTGTCATCCAAACGCCACTGAATGGCGCTGGCGGCAGTCCAGGGTTAAGTACTACAATATGGCAATACTCAAGGCCACACTCAAGGCTTCATTTCATTTGTTTCCAAAAAAGAAGAAAAAATTTACCCTTGAACGATGCGGCGTACGTTTTGCATCCGATGAAGTGCAAGAAATCAGAATTTGGAACATTTGATGAAGTGCAGGAAATCAGAATTTGGAGTTGGGAAATTTGGATCTGGAAATCAGAATTTGAGGGAGAGGTTTAGACTTGGTGAAAGTTCACTTTTGGAGTAAATTTTCTTTGAATTGAAAGACATATGGAATTGGCATCTAAGAGCATCCCCACAGCAAGACGGCCAAAGATGCAAACTGGGTAATTGGCTAGGCCAGGTGACAATCACTGCTCCACGGTAGGCACTAGCAGGGCCAAAATATGGGCGGCCACGGCCAAATTTAAGGATTGGGCGGCCAAATACCAAGCCTTGGTAGTGGCTTAGTATATGAGTTGACTGTCCTCTGCACCCTGATTTCGAGGTGTAAAGGACAATCAACCCATAAACTGACCCTCAAGAGAATTCCAATTTATTATTATTATTATTGAAATGCTCCAAAGCAATTTGAGTAATGCCTCCTTTACTTGTGTAAAAGAAGAAGATGAAAAGATATTTTCATCTTAGTTTGAACTTCTAAACGAGAATGAAGCTCTATATGTCCTTTTGGGGTGGTAGGAGGTGTGCAAATTCATGTGGGATGAACAAGAGCATGAATCAACTCATGCTCTGGTTAATCCTACATGGGTTTGTACACCTCCTACCACCCCAAAAGAACATATAGAGCTTCATTCTCACTTGCAGAATCAAATCTTTCAATATTCACACGAAGTAGATGTAGGTATTTCAACCACCCCATGTAAATATAGTAAGCTTTCTCTCATTGGAAAACTCAAGCAATTTGAGATCTTTTTTCAATAATTGAAAAGTAGATTTCAAATAAATAAAATTTATTGCATTAGTAAATCAATTTTAAATAAAACAAAATTGGACCCAATAGTCTGTATTTTTTGGTTGGCGCACTTGTCCCTCTTGACATGGTTCATTCATTTTTTGCAGTGGGACAATCAGCCACCACACAGGCCGGACACATGTAAAGAGCACTCCAAAAAATCCAATTTTGCGTCAGCTATGGGGATGCTCTAACCCAAGTCATTTCATGTGTTTTAGAGCTTCAAGGAGTTAATTAACTTTTGAAGTTGAAACACGTGCAGTAGTCTGCCACGAAAAGCATCCACCTCCTGAATTGGACACAATTTATACATTGCAGAAGAAACAAGAAAAAAATTTACAAAATAGTATACAATTCAAGAGAAGGATGTGTTTTGAGCTTGAGCGCTTTGTAGACCTTCTAAGTTACCTTAGACTTGGTCAAGAAGATTCACAGTGAAGAAAGAGGACAACACCAGCGTTGAATACAAGTCACCTCTTTTATCTCAAGTGCAATTCCTCTCAACTTAAGAGCATTGCCACCAAAGGATAGTGCTCCTTCCCTAGTGAAACCAATTTGGCGAGCTCGAGGGAAGTAGGCAGGCGCTATTAATCTGGGCCCCACCACCACGCACCATAGTGGAAGTTGATCAATGACGATGCAATGACGATGATCCATGGCCCACATTGATGGCACAATTTTTTTTCTTTTGAAATTCTTAATATCAAGTTGCCTCTCACCACAGTGATGACTTGTAGCAAGCATCTTTGTCCACAAAAGAATACCAAAATCAAACCCAAATAGTCAATGTTGGGCTTCATACCAGTCTCATCGAGAACTGGAAGTTAAAGGAAAATGAGCCACAATTGGTGTGCTTGATGGTCAAAAATTAATCAACCATGCTACTCCATGTTGGGGGCTATTGGCCCCAACCTATGACATCCCACCCACCTATGCAGAGCAAGAGTGGCGATGCTCAAACCCCGGGTGAAACGACTTTAGAGACACAAAGTGTCCAGTTGATGACTTTCTATGTTAGTGTAGAAACTAGAATTTGCACCTATTGATCCAAAAACAGAATAATCTTTGAGTGAGGACTTATTATTGTTCGAACTGAGAGGCATCCTTTGAGGATTAACAATTTAGCGCTTTGGAAGCCATATTCTAGATAGTGGACGAGGGCTTGCATGTGTTGATTAGTCCAGCTAACTTTTTATTCATCTGAAGTAATATTTGATGAGAAGACAATGGATCTTTCATAATGACCAATTTAACAAAATTGTGATAATTGATTTTCCTTTACAAAAATATAAACAAAAATTTGCAAAAATTCAAAAAAGGATTGAGGTGTTAATGGGTTAAACTTCTAGAGACATGCTACTTTTACTTGCTTGCCTTGAATTCATTTTCATTACTAAGGTAGGCATCCTCAAAGCACCACAAATTGGTACTATGCCTAGTTACTATTATATTGATTTTCATATTGTCTTGTTGGCAAGTGAAAGGAAGTTCCAATGCACCAAAGAATGCAACATTTGGATACAATATGCAAAAGTTATGAAGGGTTGAAATTTGATTCTAAAAGCGTTTCTTCCACATAGATACATAATTGAATTTGAAGATGTGTAGAGTGTGAAGATGGCACTTTTAATTTAGTGGCGCTTTTGGGTTACCTACCTTAGTACGTTACTCCCTTGTCTTTGGTGGTGGGTTGTAAGTTATGTGGTTATCCTTTGCAATAAAAATGTCTTTAGTTTCCACTTAGATATAAACAAGTCTAACTTCAAGTTCCCTCTCACATGCGAAAATGCATGCTATTGCTTTCATACACACATGTTTGTCCTTTTGACAATTTGACAGTGCAGATATTATTTACCTTCATATTTGTAGATTGTTTCATTTGCTCTGCCCCCTAAGAGATACTCAGCAGATTCGATGAGTCTACCTTAAGAATTTACGTCACTTTCAGAAAAAACTTTGAATTAAAAAAAAATTCTAAATAATTTAAAAAAAAAATATTATTAACCCCTAAAGGATCAAAGCGCCTATGGAAAACAAATAGATTTTGGGTAGGTTTCTACATTCCTCAATTTTTTGGTTTGATTTTTTTAAACCTTTTTTTAGTAAGAAACAAAAGTTACACCATCCTAAGTATAATTTATACATTTTTGGGTAGCAAGAGCAATCCAAAAATACTAGAAATGTTTTTCTAAATTTGTTTCTTACAAACAATATTTTTGTCTACATAGAAAGTTTTGATTCTTTTCATGTGAAAGTTATGGAGCATCTTGTTTACTTTGCAATCATAGCTTCATTTTGAGAAAATAATAGTGAATTCTATATTTAACTCAATTTTCACAATCTATCAAAAAAAAATTTCACCTCTTTTGGTTTGCCTAATAGTACAATCTTAGACACCATTTAGATTAGCGTGTTTCAATTCCATCTTAGAGATATTAACAATTTAGATTTTCCTTCTATCTCATTTTTGCTTTTATTTAGCAACTTCTCTAAAAATGAAAATTAAGCGTTTTTTATTTCCTTTACTCTCAATTCAACTCTTCATGATAGTTTTAAGAAAAAAAAAATAGTCTCCATTGTGCAAAAAACTTAAAATAAAAAGGTTCAAAGTCAAATAATCTAGTGGCACAAGGTGCAAAAAAAAATTATTTTCTTCACTTTAAATGCAGATATTTAACAGTCTACACAATCAAAGTTTTAAAATTTCTTCTATACATTCTTATGTTGGTCTAGTGCAAGATCCAACAATTAATTTCCAAAAAAATCAGTTTTCATTGTTTTTTGCACTTTGCAATAGAAATGACACTTTTGACAACCAGAAGGTTGTAGCTCTCTAGGAGTTAAAGTACACAAAATGATCAAACATATCAATGAACTACCATGTAACAATAGAAAACTTAGGATATTATGAATTTTGTAGAATTTCTCCCCAAACTAATATGTTTTCTTCACCAAGAAATTTGGAAGAGCTTGATAATCAAGCAACTTAAAAGCATGAATTTTTAGTACATAAAGGGTTAACTACTCCTCCCTTTGTTTCAAAATAAATCTAGGTTCAAGTGAAAAACAATTTAAATACCACAAATTTATTTTTGAGATAGAGGGAGTACAAGCTAAAACTTGGGTTATTTATTTGAGGTTTGTGTTGTTACCTTAATGGAAACTAACCGATAGAAGTTTATCTTTGTCTAGCATGTTGTTTGGGGCCCTTTGCACCATAATGAGATTGTTCCTTTTGTGATCCAAGAAAGTAAAACAAATAATATTTTTTCTTACATATAGAAAAATGTAACATGGCATGGGCATAGGATTTTTKAACATAGCATTTGTATATGAAGTTTGAGCCTATTAGTCCATTAGATATATTTAGATATACCTTAAAGATATGATAAAATTGGATTCATGAGAGTCAAAATGTCACAACAAATGTGCAAGTAATACTATCATCAAAATACTCCAAAGATGAGTTGAATGTATATTTGCAATGAATATTTCAATGATTGTGTTTCAAATGAATAAATAAAAAATATGTATCTTTAAAATGTTGAGATGATTGTTTTTTGAAGTGGAAGGAATGACATTAAAATTTGTTAATCATAAATCCCTCAATGATTAGATGTTCAAATTTTGAACAAAAGTTGAATGCAAACATTATTCAAACCTACAGAATCTTGTTTTTTTTAATCCATTTCCATGCTTGTAGATTCTTATGTTGGTTCTCTTGAATTTGTATTGCAGAGATTGTCAGTTTTTTTTTGAAAATATTCTATAAGGGCACAATACATTTCTCAAAATTTATTTCTTCTTTTCCCAAAATGGACTGCTCAAAAGCAACTTGAATAAATAAATAGAAAAATAATATAAAACCATTATATTTGAATCTTAACATTTTGAATTTAAAAAGGAAAACTCTTATAAAAATTAAAAATATTCAAATTTAATGAATATAGAAAATAAATAAATTTATGGCTCTAAATTTTATTGGAAAATACCAGTTTGTCTAGTATTAGATCTAATTGTATGAATAATTTGTGGATCATATTTTACAAATTTTGTTGATGGTCACTATTAAATTATTATTCAAAGTTTCATTTATAATAAATCTTTACAAAAAGTTTGGAATTTCAAATTACCCATGGTCTTTAAGGAATTAAAATTTCCAAATTTCTTGATGAATGTAATAGACATGCAAAATCACAAAAATTATTTTCACATGATATAAAAAGCCAAGCAAGGAGACGATCAAGCTCCATTATCTCAAGGTTCACCCCTTAAAGACCAAGGTCTTTTATTTGTCAAAAAACACTAGAGATTGCCATTTCTATTGCAAAAAGCAAACTTTTAACCCCTAAAGTCCCAAGGCCATTTTTCTGTCAAAACCACTGAAAAATGTCATTTTTGTTGCATTCATCCAAGAAAACAAAAAAATAATTTTTTCCAAAATCGAACTATAGGAAATTGAAATAAAAATTATATTCCCACAAAGTTAATCAATTTTTCTATCTTATGAAAAAGTTTCAAAAAGTTTCATAAAAAATTAAGGTCACAGGAACCTGCCCAAAATCCAAATTGTCTCCCGAGGGAACAATGCATGGGACTTTAGGGGTTAACTTAATAGTATTGTGTTGAAGAAATTTTAGATACTTTGATTGTATAGATTGCAAGAGACAAGCGCTTGAAGTGAAAGAACACTTTTTTTTGTACCTTTCTAGACTAGAGTTTTGGACTTTGAATTTACTTAACTTACAATTTTGTGTTATAGATTTTGAATCAAATTTTTTTATGTTGAAGAATCAAGTTGAAAGTCTCAAAAAAATAAAATAAACAGCAACCACTTGATTTCCATTCTTAAGAAAATTGTTACAAAGTAGATACAAAATAGAAGGAAGAAAGTCATCACTGTCTAATAGTTCCAAGATGGAATTGACATACACCTAACGCACATACCAGGAAACCCACCCGCCACCCACCAGCCGCTTGGCCAGGTGGCGGGCTGGAATTGGGTGGGCCTGGGTACTCGGTTGGAGTGGAGGATCTCCCACGCACATACCCCTCCGCCACGCCCTGCCACACCCTGCCGAAGCAGGTGAAATCCTGGGTGCCAGGTGCGGGGGAGTTTTTTTTTTAATTTTTTTTTTTATATTATTAGTGTGAGGTTGTAGCTCACAGTTTGCACTAGCCTTGAGTTCTTTTGGTTAGTTAGTTTTTTACAAATTTGTTTAGATTGTACACTAAATAGTGAAATTAGATTGCCTTTACAATTAGGTTACCTTACTCCAAGAAAGTTACTCCACCAGCCATCAAAGTCAATAAATATTTCTCTGAATCCTTCCATTTTGACACATAGAGGTTCATGAGTTCCAATAACACCAATAACTAATTCAAAATAGCACATTCTTGTCCAGTATAGTATGGAATGTCAAGAAATTAGTAAGGGGCAATCTAATTTCATTATTTAGTGTAGTGAAGACATTGCGAATATGGCAAACCAAACCCTTCTTGTTTTCTTTGCATTCTTTGTGGTATTATTTACCTTCCATGGTCATAGACTTTGTCGAATTTTGCCCATTGTTCCGTTCAACATTGCGGGAGGTCACTTGATTCAACATTCCTTCCAATTATTGTTGCCATGGTGTGGAGGCAACGTTTCTCAAGTCACATGTGGTGGGTTGAACCACACCAATACATCCAAAACATTTTTTTTCATTTTTCATGAAGTGTAAGAGTGACAATATTAAATGCTATTATGGTGCTACTAATTTGAACATTCATCCACATATTGGATAGAAAATATCACATTAGAACACAATTATGTTTTCATCCACAATCTGGCAATTTCATCCAAGATAATTATTTAACTTGTCGTTTTTTAGCGATTTCAACCAAGATCTCGCTATTCATGTTCTAAGGGCTTGGTGCGAGGCAAATTATTTTGGTGCAAATTGACGACAAATCGCCGGAAAACAAAACACTAATCCAAAATAACTCCTAAATCAAAACCCTAACCACAAGTACAACATTCTGGAAAACACAAACAGAAGCGGTGAGATGAACATACCTGTCTAGCGAGGAAGACGAATTACCACATAGCACATCCCTGAAACCCTGCAAGTCAGAAAGTAAAATAAAAATACCTGTCCCCACCACAAGATAAAAAACCGGCCAAAATTACCCGACGTTGGCACTGGCGGGGCGCAAACCCGCTAGGGCCAAATCCGCCAGGCGCCCGCAGGAAAACCCCGGCACCCGCCGGCACCCGCCACCATTCTCTGGCATGTGCGCGGGCTCATACACTTCCAATGGTGAGACTGTTCTATATTGTCATTATATTAATTTTCAAAAACATAAAAATTGAGACAAAAAATAAATTCTATAAATTGTTTMGTGAAAAAAATGCTTTAATTGCCTCCAAAGAAATACTCTCCATAACTCTTTCATCACTAGTCCAAATGGAAAGAATTGAAGCTTTCAATGTAGACAAAAGTATTTTCTATGAGAAACAAAAATTAAAAAATATATTGTCAACTTTTTGTAGTGCCCAAAAAATTGATGTTGTATTTAGGTTTGCATAATTTTACTCTTAGGCACCAATTGGAATAAGAATCAAGAAAGCTAATGTATTTTCTATCTTCAAAAATTGTTTCAAGAAATTGTGCCAAAATTGAGGTCATAGGAGCCTACCAAACCTATTAGCGTTCCTCTACGGGGACACGTGATCATTTAAAGGTTAATTTAACTTATTTATTCAACTTAATTCTAAGAGGTCATTTTTTAAATCATAATAATAATTTTTGAGATTAAGCATACCTTTATCTTTTGAGTTGTAAAATATTTGCAAAGTGGAGTCTTGAAAATATGTATTGTGCAAATGATTGAACACTAACTTGAAAATCTACAACCTTTTGATGGATGAATAAAACAAGATTTTGTGTTCTTCAAACGTGTTTGTGTAAATTAATCTGTTTATCAAAATTCAAACATCTGATCTTCTAAAGGAAAAGCAAGCTACATACAAAAAAAAAAAAAAAAATGAGCAAAAATAAAGGCCATCCCTCTACATTAAGTAGTGAAATTAGGTTGCCTTTACAATTAAGGTGAAAGCACCCAAAATTGTTCATTTAAGCAATTCAGCATAAGGGAGAGGCACTCAATGGCGTCCATGTACCCAATGCCGTGCCTTTCTAGGTCATGCGTTCATTCTAGAAGGTAAATGTAGCGGGACTGTAGAGTGCTTATTATTTTAGGTCAAAGAAATAAGCCATGTACTGCCTACCTACATTTATAGTCTGAAATGATTATGCTTTGTAGAATCTAACGGCATTGGGCACGGGGACACCATTGGATGCCTCTCCTTTAGCTAGAGGCAACTTTTTCTGAAAATAATATTTTTGTAGTATTAGCGAGTGAAAATAGTGAATATTTAAAAAAAAAATAGATTTTTTGGATATTGTGTGTAATTTCTATGATTTTTTGAAGTGCCTGCTCACTAGAACACTAAAACTATCCTATAGGTGTACCTAAATCTGAACATTGCCAAAATCAGCATTCAACAAATCAGAATTAAGTAAGTGTCATTCATATGTGTAAGCAAATCACAATCAAGTATTTGGAAGACACATTAATCCCCCAAGGACCAAGCTATGTTTTTTGGCAACATAGCAATTTTTGGCAGCTTACTATGGATGGAGTTTTCATTATTTTTCTTTGAGATTTTTTCACAACATGTATCCAAGGTGTAGCTTTAAAGCCTAACAATTTTCATTACATTTGACTATACTACTAAAAAGTTATTGCATGATATGTGGCTTTTTTTGAACTTTGGGCAACCCGGGCAGCCCAAAAAACTTCTTTGAAAATCACTTTTTGAAAAAATAAAAGTATGAAATTGGTTCTTTACAATTATTTATATGTGGAAATCTTTGAATCATTCCATTTGGATTAGTGAGCTAAAGCTTATGAGGAGTTTTAGTTTGTGGGTTGGTATAGGTATGGTTTTTAGAGACTCCATATTTAAGGTAGCAACACCCATAACCGCCAAAATAAGCAATTCAGCAGAGTTGGAGGCACCTTTTTGTAATGAAAATATTTTTTCTAGATTAGCAATTGAAAATCATGAATTTCAAAAAAACAAATAGAATTTTTGGATAAAGCATCTAATTTCTATGAATTTTCAAAGTAGACCTTCATAGGGCACCCTAAACCGCACTCTAGTAAATCTGCCTTGATTCTAGCACCAAAATCTAAAAAAATCAGAGCCCACCAATCACAATTAAGCATGGCAAGGTACCTTTGGAGACAATTTAAGGGAACTCTAGTGACGGTTGTGGGTACAGTGACAATTATGGGTGTTGCTACCTTATCACATGTTTGTAACATTCTTTTGCAATTGTGAGAACTCACCCTTCCCCAACGGTATCTGAATAAGTACTCAAAACCCAAAATTCTTTGTAGAAAGAGCATGCGTAACACCCATCTTCCCATCGCTTTTAGCACCTCCCACCAGAGATGAGCACAAACATAATCTGCCCTAAGTTACAGTATTGAGGGAGCTCCTCAAGAATTTTGGGATTCAAATTAGCATAAAATTCTGTTCAATCGAAATAAGGCGACACTTACAAACCAGTAAATGTGCCAAGGGAATAACTAAACCAACAAAATTCTCTACTACGGTATCCTGTAATGTCTGGATAATAAATGCTGGGCAAGAAGTTCCGGTCTAAAGAGAAACCAACCAATGCTTTTCTTATCTTAAAAAAAACCAACATCAAGTTAACAATTAGATCAAACCTTCAATTCTACGGGACACTTTCTAGGAACAAAACCCATAGCATTATATACATTTCGAAGAGTAGCATCAGCTAAAAGGTTTGCCTTTGCAGCTCCATCAGCGAGAATACTATCAAGGTAGCCCACATCTGCACTGACCTCGGCGTAGGTTTTCTGCAAGCCCATTGTCACAATGAATCAACCAGCATACTAAAACTAAGATATGGGATTTAAATAGCGATGTTACGAGAGGTTGTGTTCCTGAGAATTTTAGAAATGAAAATACTATGCACCGACTCCCTTATCAAGTAGGAAACTGCTCAAACTTCCTCACAGTAGTAGAGGTAGCTTTTGTCAATGCAAGGCTTCCGTTCTAATCCAAAAGCAACAAACAGCCCTAGTTTAAAGCATGCAAACTTGAACTTACAAAAAAGGTTTACCTGAATTGGTTGTAAATGTGCAACTACAGCGTCAGCAAGAACTGGCTTGAATTGTCCCCAGCTCATCCCTCCACACTCAGTAATTACTTCCTGCACAAGCATGAGTTAGAAGCAATTCAGGCTTGATTGTAAATACTCAAATCCTCTGTAGATGAGACGCTTTGTTACCTTTATTCCCAAAAGGACGCTGTGTCCGCACTTCGGGTTCCCTATACTACTACTGTCCTACTCAAAACCCAAAATTCTTTGTAGAAAGAGCATGCGTAACACCCATCTTCCCATCGCTTTTAGCACCTCCCACCAGAGATGAGCACAAACATAATCTGCCCTAAGTTACAGTATTGAGGGAGCTCCTCAAGAATTTTGGGATTCAAATTAGCATAAAATTCTGTTCAATCGAAATAAGGCGACACTTACAAACCAGTAAATGTGCCAAGGGAATAACTAAACCAACAAAATTCTCTACTACGGTATCCTGTAATGTCTGGATAATAAATGCTGGGCAAGAAGTTCCGGTCTAAAGAGAAACCAACCAATGCTTTTCTTATCTTAAAAAAAACCAACATCAAGTTAACAATTAGATCAAACCTTCAATTCTACGGGACACTTTCTAGGAACAAAACCCATAGCATTATATACATTTCGAAGAGTAGCATCAGCTAAAAGGTTTGCCTTTGCAGCTCCATCAGCGAGAATACTATCAAGGTAGCCCACATCTGCACTGACCTCGGCGTAGGTTTTCTGCAAGCCCATTGTCACAATGAATCAACCAGCATACTAAAACTAAGATATGGGATTTAAATAGCGATGTTACGAGAGGTTGTGTTCCTGAGAATTTTAGAAATGAAAATATTATGCACCGACTCCCTTATCAAGTAGGAAACTGCTCAAACTTCCTCACAGTAGTAGAGGTAGCTTTTGTCAATGCAAGGCTTCCGTTCTGATCCAAAAGCAGCAAACAGCCCTAGTTTAAAGCATGCAAACTTGAACGTGTAAAAAAAGTTTACCTGAATTGGTTGTAAATGTGCAACTACAGCGTCAGCAAGAACTGGCTTGAATTGTCCCCAGCTCATCCCTCCACACTCAGTAATTACTTCCTGCACAAGCATGAGTTAGAAGCAATTCAGGCTTGATTGTAAATACTCAAATCCTCTGTAGATGAGACGCTTTGTTACCTTTATTCCCAAAAGGACGCTGTGTCCGCACTTCGGGTTCCCTATACTACTACTGTCCCAGACTTATGATTGGAGCAGAAACTCATACACCTATGCAACTGCTCAATAGAAAGTAAATGCCGAACAATAAATAACCATTTCTAGTACTGTCTAAGAAAAGAMTGAGAGCGGTACATCTTCTGAGTAAATCCTACAAACACTTCAAAAGGTAAGATTACTAAATTACAATCTACTATCTAAACCAGATGGGCAACTTTCCTGTCATTGAAGTATAGGAATGCGAATAGTGTTATCATCCAGTCATTAGATTCTAAACAGGTARATTTGAGACGATTGAAGCACTAAAATAGCCGCTAAAATAAAGTGGCCCAATCAGATAGACTGAAGCGTAGCTGACAAAAGCAAACCTCAAGTTGCCTGTAAAAAGAAAAATTAATGTGGTATGTACCTGCTGAGTCTTTCCAGTCACTTGTTGGTAAATTGATAACAGATTGTTACATTCTGGCCTCTCATCGTTTCCAAACTCMATCCTGCACATGTAAAAATTCTCACTAGTTCAAAAACTCAAGAGAATAACGAAGTAAAAAGCCAAATACTCTCTTTTTGATCACGCAACCAAACGTAGTAGATTAAACGGCAGAAAATGATGACCGTAGATCGCCCCAAAACATTCCAGAAATCTGTTTAACCCCTCATCGCTGAATGGGACGAAAAGTGTGCTCACACAGTCTCCAGTCCACTTTGAAGCGCTCTAACTTTTGCATCGAATGTCGGAATTCAATAAAACTTGTTGGAAAAGTTGCGCATAGTAGTCTAGTATTTATGGTAAAATTTTCAGATAAATCCAAGACGTATTAAGTTTGTGAAAGTCATTCTAAATTCTCGGGTTAAATTTGGGTTCAGCACACTGCATTGTGATGGCTGCAACTTTGGGGGATTGTATCTTTTTCATCAAATGTTTCTTTTCAATAAAATTTGTTGGGTTTTGTTCCCATATAGGTCTACTTATTGTGGTAAAAGTTTCATGCCAATCCAAGTTGTTTTGAATGTTTGGGAGAAATTCAAAGTTCAAAATCTAGAATTGTTTGCATTTCAGTGAACTTCGGCGGCTCATAACTTCTTCGCATATGATCCTTTTTCAATAATTTTTGTTGGAAAAATTGCGCTTACTAGTCTAGTTTGTGTGGTTAAAATTTCAGATGCATGCAAGACGTTATGAGTGATTGAGAAGCATTTTAGTAGAAGGAGGTTCAGCCACAGATGTGAATTTTTGATATGTGAAAACCTCCACATAAATTGCATAATGCTAATCTTGACTCCTCATAATCAATCTCCCTATGATGTCTACATATTCATAAAAAATCTTAATCTTCCTTTGAACCATGTTACATTGTCACAGAAAATGAACATGTGATTGTTCCACTGGAGGATATCTACCGATCGCATATACAAAGTTTTGTGGGAAGTGGTGGGTCGCTTACTTGATACAATAGGATATCAGAAGCCATGAGCAACGGATAAGTCAGAAGACCAGTTCCAATTTCCTCACCCTGCACATCAACTTGTGAGCAAGGTTCACCATTCTATGGGGAYATCTCGCAACTCAAAATTATAGATCAAACATGTAATCCTACATTTTTGAACGAGGAAATTTAGGGTCTCAAGGCCTATTCAAAAGGGATATAAACAGATAATGCGAAATTTGGCTTGGTAAAATCTTCTAACTAGCAGACCTAGCAGCACTAATTACCAAGCGAATTAAATCTGAGATTCAAATAATCTGCAATGGTGGTCATTTCTGTACACAGATTGAGAGCACAAGAGAAACTCTAAAAGTGWGCAATCAACTCACTGATTTGCGGGACTTTTCTTTAAACTGAATCATTTTGTTGAGCCAGCTGATTGGTGTAACACAACTCAGTAACCAAGTCAGCTCAGCATGTGCCGCAACATGAGACTGGACAAAAATAGAGGCCTGCAGCAGAGAAAGAAATTTGATGAATACAGTAGTCCTCGAGAGCATCACAACCCAGTTACACAGAGCTGGATACGGTAACCCACAACGGACCTAAGTGTCCAAATGGTCATCTCCTAAAAAAAACACGGCTTGACGAGTCTCAAAATAAAATACATCAGAAATGTGATTATTCCTGACTCCCCAAGAGACTAGCATTTCAATTCAAGACCCTTCTATCAGAAGAAGTTAAAGTCATACCGCATGGAGGTCAACAACGAGGAAAAATGTCTCGTAAAGRTCCTGTAAACGACCAAACAAAAGATCTCGTTACAATACTCCCAAAATCAGAAAAGAAAGAACTTGCACGCATAATTACAAAATACTATGAACAACCTCCACAATCAACGAAGAACATTGAATGCGTCGGTAAAAAAATATATGAAATTGAGCAAAGTAAAGCCCCCACATGACCAAACCAAAGGTCCAAAAAACAATATGAGACTCAATTAGGGCCTCTTGGTCCCTTAGGATTTAAAGATGCGCTTCTGTCATTTTTTAGGCATTTTATAAAGCAAAAACGTCATTAGAGAATGCAGCGATGTCAGGATTTTGAAGTTGAGGGTTTAGGGTTTAGGACTTAGGACGCTCTCAGATGCATAAATAAACGTCTATCACATCCACACCAAGTACCACATTCATGTTACCAAATTGGAGTTGGAGTATCTCATACATAACTATGAAAAAAAGGTGAAAAAAAACACCAAAATATATATTAAAAGAATATGGAAATTGAAGCATGTGCATTGAGTCTTATTACCTGCAATGCAACCCATGACTTGATCGCCCCGAGATAATTTCCCAGATGAATCGACCCCGTTGGCTGTACACCCGACACAACACGTTTCCTGAACCACAACTCCACTTTCATGAACTCTTGTAAGAAAAKATATTTCAGTTCTAGGTGTCATAAACTTATTAATAATCTACTTTGTAACATCCATAATAGTAAGATAGGGACACTCAAAATCGCCACAGACCTAAAATCGCCAAAAAAAAATTTCGTCAATGAGTACACATTGACGAAGTAGAAGTCGGCCACCTAAACATCTCTTCAATTCTAGGTCATTTTCCAATAAAACTTTGAAGCTTCAAAACTTTTACACATTGTATCCATATTCTCTTTCATTTGTTAACCGGAATGTGTACGTGATGCTAATTCGCACATGCCAAAAACTCTGACCAATCTAATACAATAAATTAGAAACTGCGATTCATTCTGCGTGTAACGAAAAATGCTGCATTAGCTTCCAGCTAGGTTCTAGAGCTTACTTGGTGAGTGCTCCATTCGCAACTGGTGTCTCGATCGACGACGAAACTGAGGCCGCCGAAGACGAGAAATTCGCTCGGAAAATTCCGCCCGGCACAGYCAACTTTGTTCCAGACCTGATGAATTCAATAAATAAATTAAAAAAACATCAATCAACAGAGTGATTAGAATGGAATCGAAAATGCGAAAAACGGCAGCGCAATTCGGTGCGCAAGTTCTTTGGAAATGCAGACATCAATCAATCAATAAATGGGGATTCTCAGCTCGAAATTTTGTGTCCGTACGGTAGCTTGGAAAAAAGCGAGGCAGAGCGCAAGAAGGCAGGGGGAGCTGCGGCGAGGCAGGCTCGCGCCATTGCTGCAACTTGAAGATGAAACTTGAGAGCTGTGCGGCGTAGTGGAGGAAGGGCAGACCGGCATACCCTTCTATCCACGGTCATGGGAGAGGGCCTAACTCCGTTGTCACCTTATCACCGTTTCAGTGTTTATTCAAGTTTTGATATATTGTATGAAAAACTAGAATGGACACTCAGAAGATTTCATACAATTCTAAAATTGCCATAAGAATTTAAGAAATAATATTTTTTTCAGMAAAATTTGAAAAATCATTTTTTTCAGMAAWWTTTTTACACTTTTTACATTCTACATGATTTCGAGGGGATTTTGGAACTGATTATAAGAACCTAAATATTTAGAGTCATATTTTAGTTAGGAATTTTTCACTCAWTAAAATTTGTAATYCCGAAAATRACTCTCATTCCACTTATTACAAAATCTTGAAAAAAATTTACCWGTATGAAGATTTCTTATCCACAAATAAATTTGATTAAAATTTTTTAAATAAAAAAAAAACTTACTTCTTTTTTATGCAACTGAAGTATGGTACTTGTTCCACCCACTTTCATGAACTCTTGTAAGAAAAGATATTTCAGTTCTAGGTGTCATAAACTTATTAATAATCTACTTTGTAACATCCATAATAGTAAGATAGGGACACTCAAAATCGCCACAGACCTAAAATCGCCAAAAAAAAATTTCGTCAATGAGTACACATTGACGAAGTAGAAGTCGGCCACCTAAACATCTCTTCAATTCTAGGTCATTTTCCAATAAAACTTTGAAGCTTCAAAACTTTTACACATTGTATCCATATTCTCTTTCATTTGTTAACCGGAATGTGTACGTGATGCTAATTCGCACATGCCAAAAACTCTGACCAATCTAATACAATAAATTAGAAACTGCGATTCATTCTGCGTGTAACGAAAAATGCTGCATTAGCTTCCAGCTAGGTTCTAGAGCTTACTTGGTGAGTGCTCCATTCGCAACTGGTGTCTCGATCGACGACGAAACTGAGGCCGCCGAAGACGAGAAATTCGCTCGGAAAATTCCGCCCGGCACAGYCAACTTTGTTCCAGACCTGATGAATTCAATAAATAAATTAAAAAAACATCAATCAACAGAGTGATTAGAATGGAATCGAAAATGCGAAAAACGGCAGCGCAATTCGGTGCGCAAGTTCTTTGGAAATGCAGACATCAATCAATCAATAAATGGGGATTCTCAGCTCGAAATTTTGTGTCCGTACGGTAGCTTGGAAAAAAGCGAGGCAGAGCGCAAGAAGGCAGGGGGAGCTGCGGCGAGGCAGGCTCGCGCCATTGCTGCAACTTGAAGATGAAACTTGAGAGCTGTGCGGCGTAGTGGAGGAAGGGCAGACCGGCATACCCTTCTATCCACGGTCATGGGAGAGGGCCTAACTCCGTTGTCACCTTATCACCGTTTCAGTGTTTATTCAAGTTTTGATATATTGTATGAAAAACTAGAATGGACACTCAGAAGATTTCATACAATTCTAAAATTGCCATAAGAATTTAAGAAATAATATTTTTTTCAGAAAAATTTGAAAAATCATTTTTTTCAGAAATTTTTTTACACTTTTTACATTCTATATGATTTTGGGGGGATTTTGGAACTGATTATAAGAACCTAAATATTTAGAGTCATATTTTAGTTAGGAATTTTTCACTCAATAAAATTTGTAATTCCGAAAATGACTCTCATTCCACTTATTACAAAATCTTGAAAAAAATTTACCTGTATGAAGATTTCTTATCCACAAATAAATTTGATTAAAATTTTTTAAATAAAAAAAAACTTACTTCTTTTTTATGCAACTGAAGTATGGTACTTGTTCCACAATATGGCTAACTTTTGTTGAAAAGCTTTATGCCAATTTCATTAAGTGTGCAAAACATTTTTAGAGCATTTTGTCACACTTTGTAGTTTAATGTGACAAAGGGAGTCCTGTAAATTTAATGATCTACAACTAAATTTTTTGGTGGATGCATGCCCGCCTAGTCAATTCCCGCGCTAGGCGGGCATGCATCCACCAAAAAAATGTAAATGCATGCTAATAGGGTGCCCTTGCTGGTGCCTTTTTYTCACGTTCAAGATGGTTTTAAGATCATTCTTCTGGTGCAATCTCTTTATCATCAAGTTGTCCCAAATTTATGGATTTTAGTTTCTTTGGGAATTCTTTTCCCTATTTATTACAAATTAAATGACAAAGTACCTATTTTCATGATATTTTGCACTTTTCTAGTTCTCTTACTTAGAGAATTTTTCTACGCTTTTCCTTCCTAGGGTACTTTCTTCTTGAAGGTGTATACATTAAATATATTTTTCACATTTTTTAAAATTGTTTTTCTAATTATACAATAYTGTCAAAAAAATCATGAGTACTGTGCAGTACGCTACAAAAATCGCATTGTGTTTCATGCAATTACCTTGCTTCCATTTGGTGGGGTAGTTTACCTTAAGGTGGAATTTTGAAGCAATTAAAATTTTATAACAAAGTGGTTTACGTATTTGTCAATATAGGTCTTCTGCATTTATATTTTATGCCATGATTTGTTTGTGAATGTTGAAATTGTCAATTGTACTTGCGATCACCATATTTTTCAATTCTATAAGCTATTATGGGAAATTGGAACATTGTCAGAGGAGTATCCTATTGCTTGCATGGAAGTCCCAATTGGATAGCGGATAGTGATAGATGAAAGGTTTTCAAAGGTTTTCAAATAGTGATTAATAATAATTTAATTATCCTACATTGGGCTCTGTTATCTCATCCTCTTGTATTTTTCAAAAGCAATTGACCAACAATCCATATGGTGTAACTATATGCCATTTCCATATGTATGGTGTATGTATTTATTGTCTATATCCATATCTGCCTTTTGTATCTCTATCCGTATCCCAAAGTTGACAACCAAAATTGCTATTCATGATCGCAATCAATGGTGATTAATTATTTTTCAAATTAGAGATCACGTGAATGATGTTTGAGGAGGGGGATTTCCTTTTAATGAAATCATCGGCTCTAAATTTTTTCAAAGAGGGGGGATAATTGCAACAACAATTTCTACTTGCATCTTTTGGGTAGATAGCCAAGAATATGCGTGTTGATTGTGAGGAAGTTCCATTTTGATTAAATTATTTTCTCACATGAATATAAGACAATGAATTGGCATCTATTTTTTAACTTCGTTTGGTCAATAGAAGCTATAAATCAATCTATTTCATTCGAGACCATATGGGAGCAAGCCAATGGTGGGCTAGATTATGATAGTGTTGTACTATACATTTAAGTTTCAAAATGTACACCATTAATATAATTAAGCCCACAATGGGCTTATTCCCATTTGATGAAAAATAGGATAGTTTACATTGGTTATTGTATTTGTCAATGGAACAAAGTATGATTAAGCCTTTAATTTACACCAATCCACAAAAGATTGTAGTTACATCATGTCAATCGAGGCTTCTTTCATGAGGACAATATCCAAGGACAATGTATTTGCTTTCTTGGATTTACAGTCTACAACACTAATTAACAAGTTACATTATCAATTGGAATCCCAAAAGCCTTGTGAAAGTAGAAATCTTGTTTGTTGTGACCATGAGTTGGAAATTTTCCTAACTTATGCAAATCTAGTGTTTGGCAAGCACCATGTCTCATGACCAATTTACCTTTAAGACTTTCAACTAAACACCAAATAGGCCTTCTGTCCCACATAGARGAAGTGCATTATTGGTTTTGAAGTAGTAGATAATTAAAGTCTTCTTTGCAACACCAAGAGCATGCTAGTCTTTGTTATGTTAGTAGAAAGGGATTCCTACTATCATAATTGTTAGATGTCATTGTCGCTCAACTCTATTGATGAGCTCTATCATCAATTTGTCATTGAGGATTCTTCACTCAAATATGCAAAGAATTGATTTATAAAGTTTGTTGGCCTTGGGAATAGCAGTGGTAGATTTTGAGTGCTTCTTGATGGAAAAAAGGTCTATTTAAACATGTCTTTTGGGAACTTTTGGGGTTATACATGATTCACAGTGTCCAACGTCCTAAAAATTAGCAATCAATTAGCAAACCGCATGCTTCTCACCATGTTGAAACATTCAAGATCCTGTTGTATTGATTATTGAAAATCAATTCTTTAGAACGGTAAACCCTTAAATGATGTTGAATCTATTTTTTGGTTGATGAATGAGAGAGCATCTTCATGTGTAAGACAACTGCCAGGCTGTGTGAGGACACTTTTCATCCCCTTGCACGTTGAGGGGTTAATAAAGTTCTCATAGATGCTCTCGTGAGGTTCCAATGTTCTAACTGTGGTCTAGACTAAAATTTTAGCAACAAGAGCTGAAACTCGTTTTGAGTCAGAATAGAACTTACTCCCTTGGATTTCTTATTACTTGGTGTGCACCAAGTATGGAGACCTCCAGAGAAACAAGGAGAGTTAAAGCACCATAATTGCTCGTATGCTGCACCATGTACTGTTCGTTAGTATAGACAACACTGGTAGACACCGTGCAAAAAATCCATGATTACAGGTCTTATATTTTACCTCTGAAGGGAGAATGAGATAGATTTCTGCTTTGAAAACCATGAAGTTAGGTCCTGGAGTTATAATGAATGCAGGAAGCACAGGGAAAATAGGAAAAGAAGAAATCATAGCCAACCTGATTTGGAAACCGATTTTTCAATTTCTCTGGGTGGCTTAGTCTTTCAGAAGAAAATGCATACAGTACTTCAGCATCCGTGCCTACCACACGGAACCCACAACTTAATGAGTAAGTTACTAAATTGACAAATTAAGAAAAATTGGCATGTTGCAGCTTCAAACAGTCAGAAAATACTCGTCAACAAGCACGAGAGAAAAMTCTAATCAATGCTAAAATAGTTCCAGAATCCTCCCCGAAGGTGATATGCCCATCCCGAAATTTCAAACATCAAAATCCTTCACTCTCACACTCTCGATATCTCACTCTAACCAAGGTCATTGGGACTGCTTAACCGTATGATTGGCCATCAATTTGATCTTTAACGATCCTAGCAATTTGTGATATGTTACAGAGAGTTCTTTGTACCATTCTTGGAATATGTTGCTCGTGTAGCTGCCCTGTTAGGCRAGGCGCCGAGTCTTTGATGAGTGGCCAGGAATAAAGCCATGAACGGAGAGGTTGGACCTCCGGAAATCGTATTGAATGACAATAACGAACTCTGATAACTGCGAACTTCAGCATGGAGTAAACGTAAATCTAAACCTGCAATAATCAAACAACGATAGGTGATGAGCAAAGGGTTTACCTCAAAAGAAAGTCATATTTCAAAGAATTTTGAAYCAAAAAGGAAACTATTGGAATCTGATAACCCAGACAGAAACGACACCACAAATCCAAGGTTCCTCATACTAACCACACAAATTTCATCATAAAATTTCCCATTATKAAAACTGTGATGAGARCATCTCACCATCATAACYYGCGTTGTTGGATACCATCGCCACTGCTCAAATTTGTTACAGTAACGGTACTCCAATTCGATTCACCAATTCATGCACTCCACGTCTTGGTAGAACCACTCGCTTATGCCCATCCTAACCCTGTACATTGGTCTCCCTATGATGTGGATTGAGAAGCATCTGGATTTCACTATTTCAAAAGCATCCGGGCAAGCTATTCATTGAGCACCTTTTGGGCAAACTACGTATGGTGAAAGAGATGTTTATCTCCTGGAGCACCTTGGACCTCCAGAATATCCAATTCAAAATCGTCTTTGATATGTGAAATCTTTCTCGAGCAAGCTCTATGTGACACAACGAGATAGATCACCATGAGAAAACTCATGACCACATCTGTGAAAACTGTCAAACGTATAAATACAAACTTCTTTGATGAACGTGAAACTGTATACACAAGGCGATCACTGACAGACAAATTAATCTGAACAGCATTACGTTTCCCTGGCATTGCTACGAGATTATTTGTAGCTCTCCAACCAAAAGGTGCGTAAAATAACCTTTTCTCTGAAACCTCTAAAGTAGCTCTGACTAGAACAATCTAACTATAATTCAGTTACAACCTAAASCACCTATGACACAGTAATTCAACCTTGGGAATAAAACTCCAGAAAGGTTAAAATCGCCCAAATCAATGCTAWTTCAATCAACTCTTGGCAGTCTTTGAGTGCTTCACAAGCCAGTCAATGACCATGTCTATGTTGGTTGAGTTTTTGCATGAAATACAATAGCATGCCACCTCCCTGTCGCTCAATCCTTGAAGCCCCCTGTGTTTCCAAACCAAGTAGCACACCAYCATCACCACTGTTCTCAAGCACRGAAACGTTCAAGYATATTGAAATTTTAACAAAMTAAGTCTTTCAATAGTCGAATTCGTGCAAAACAACAAGGTTCCTGTTTTARCATAAACAAGGTATGATGAAAAGAAGTCTGAGAGCGGGGTCAGTGAGCGTACATTTGATCAATGAGAGCTTGCTTTGAGATTGCCTCAGGCTTGTCCATTTTGTTACCCARCACAAGGAGTGGAATACCATGGAGAGAAGGCTTATTCAGYAAATCATGGAGCTCATTTCTGGAGATTGCAATGTTGTCTCTGTCTGCAGCGTCAACTACATACCTGCCAACCAAAGCAACAAATGCAACCTCAGCAAGTATATTTTGACGGCTCTAAAAAAGAGGAATCATTAACGGTATACATGATTGAAACTTCAAAAGAAACTGCACATCTCAGGAGACAAAAATCAGGTGGAGGGGGGACACTTCATCCCTAAAGGATCAAGAGTCCCAAATTGAGCCTCATGGTTTTCTTAGCAATTTTAAGTAGGTCATAACAGCATTTCTTTTCTCCCAAATTAAAATATAAAAAAAAAAGTTATTGACAAGACAATGCAATATTCTTCCCTGACTCTAGTCATTTAAAATTAGTCCCCATCTGAATTATATTTTTCTCAATATGGTCAATCGAATTGACCGTTTTCAAATCATGAATCCTTGGTCACCTTCAGCGAAATATTCACGGAGATTTTGCCTAYGAGAAGCAGAAAACCGACGCGAAAAGTAAACATGATATCAATTAYAGAGAAACGATGGATACACAGAGTGCTTACACAATAGCCGATACCCCACGACAGTATCGCTCCCACATACTACGAAAACGGGGTTGACCGCCCAAATCCCACAATTTGATAGTCACATTGCCTTTAGTCACCTTCCGCATATTGAATCCCACCTTTCCACAGAAACCAGTACAAGCTATCAGTTGCGATTATTGAAAGACAGGATGGATATAACGGATCTATACCTGTATTTCTTGATTTCAGTAGTGAACAGAACATAAATATAACGTGCTTCTCCTAYSAACGATAACMTATCAATGTCCTCTACAATCCCATGCAACAATAATAATMAAAAATCAAAACACTTACAGTGGGAATCATATCTTCGTTGTAACCACCCGTCTGAACAATAGAAGCACGGCAACCAAATAGTAAGCACATCATAAAAAGAGACATAACACCAAGCAAAATAACCAAGAAATGAAGTTCATAATATTTACATGTCTATCGAGTCTTATAAGGTGAAGAGAACAAATGCTTCATGCCATAGAGAATTAAATGCATACAAACAGAAGCACTAACCGCGACGACGTTGACAAGCGATGTTTTCCCAGCATTCTGCAGACCTATTAGAGACAACTCCATCTCTTGCTTAAAAAACAAGCTGCCACAATCAATTTCTCCCCCAAATCAGATTCCAAAACGTATTGAACCCTCATTAAATTACACACAAAAACTAGCAGCAGTTTCACATCACTAAAACCCTAAAGCATGCTCAAATCGGAGAAATCCGGAAAATCTGGAAACCCTAGAACATAGCCCTGAAACGCCAAATTGCGCCAAATTCAATTACCTTCGGAGCCAATTGAGAAACGAATCCCACATTCCCATCATCTTTGGAGCCGAGCAACTCACTGTCCGAAATCCACAGAATCCTCAACTCTCTCGGATTCCTTCCGCAGTAACAACGTGGTCAATCCTCCGTCAAAACGCTCTCTCACAAATCACTGCACCAAAATCAAAATCGCAAACACAATCAAACATCCGTGAACAAACCGAAAAGACCAAAATCCCTAAATCAGACAACCGCAAAGCACAAAAACCCAAACCGACTTTCCCGGATCGGAGGAACGAAAAGACGAATAAATCCCAACCGAATACCTCGACACACGATGGACCAACAAACGATGAACAAAAAGCGCATCCTCGCCAAATCGAAGCAACAGCAGACGCATACCTCGAAATGATCACAACAACAAACAATGCTCACGCGTTCCGCAAGCGCATCAAACGTTCCGCTAAAATTCGAGCAATCCGAAAGATAAGGCAGTACTCAAGGGCAGGATTTGATCAAAGCGCGCCGAATTCCAAGTAAGAATAGTGACAGCGTGAGGGAGCGGATGTCGTGAAAACGGAGCAACCGACTGCAATCGTGAGGGATGTCGAGAATAATCTAGGCTGAAGGAACCACTTGCTGCATATACCCTGTCCTCGTGGTTCTCGATCGTCCGGTCCGGGTGCTAAGGTGGAACCACTTGTTGCACATACCCTGACTTACTGGTTCTCAATCGTCTGGGCAGGTGCAGTTGTGTTAATTTTCACTGGGACTGTAGTGTGCCCTGTGGCAAAATCAAAGTAAAAGTAATTTTTTTTAATTTTTTTGATCCATAAAAACTTTGAAATTTCATAACTTCCACCCCGTAGGTCGGAACGCCATGAAACCAAGCTTGTGCACCCACGGGTTTTTTTTTGCACTGTAGCAAAATTCCATGCATTGAATGGAAGATGGTCCTTCCAAATTTAAACCATTGCGTCTGTGCCACGACACTGGATGGTGGCTCCATGGTGCCAAAAAAAAAAACCTTGCGTGCACCCCTCCTCGTCGAGGGCTTTCTGACAATACCAAGCACGCCACTGGCGGATGCACAGTCTGAGAGATCTCAACCTAACAAACAAACAAAACAAAACAAACAACCTGGCTTAAAAGATGGACTAGTGTGCCTTGTGCCGTTGCCACAGGCAAAAGAAAAGTAAAAGTGATTTTTCTAAAAACTTTGAAATTCAATAACTTTCTCATCGTGAGTCGGAACGCCACAAAACCAAGCACGTGCACCCCTCCCCGCCGAGGGCTTTCTGACGGTACCAAGCACGCCCCCAGGGGACGCATGGTCCGGAGATTTCAACGTAACAAACAAAACAAACAAACAACTTGATTTAAAGTATAGATATATATTAAGTGAAGGTTTGATTCAGCACTCATGTGGCAAAATTGAATTTCAACGTCAGATTCTCAAGGGGCCATGTCATTTCACACCATTCTCAAGACAACATGTAGCATCTTTTCCAAAATAAAAAATGACTTTATTTTTGTTGAATCTCACCTTCACATTGGGTATACCTAATTTCAACAATGTTACTAAAATTTGTCCCTTCTAAATTCTTTTTCTTTTCTTGAGATGTAAACCCTTTGAACATGAGAGTCTAGGGTCAATTTCCAACACACCTAATGATTAACACTTTCACTAATTTAATTTATGCCTATCATGTCCAAAACATATTAGCAAAGCAAAATCAATGTGAATCTTTTCACAATTGCCAACAAGATCAAACATAATTGACAATTTAAGTAAGAGTGACCATACAATGAACAAGTATTGTCAAGCTTGAATCTCAAAATCATGTTAACAAAAACAAGCATTTTAATTAGTTAGTTACCTTGTGCTAAGAAGGTTCATCAACATTTCAAGTGGAAGCTTAGTCATCTAACATTTTACAATTAACTACACCAAAGATTGTCAAAATTTGTGAAAATATTTTAACTCTTAAACGACACCCAAGGCCATTTTCTAGTCAATGAATGAGGGAGCATCTTTCTAAGTAGGACATAAGAGCAACTATTCAATTTCGGAATTAGGGGCGCAATGGGAAGATCTTCTACAGTAGTTTGACTTCCATTGCTTGCTTTTGAATTTTTTTGAACCATTGATTCTTATGGTATCAAAATTCATGATTTCCATGGTGACCCACCTCGCATTTAAGGGTTAAGAATATTCAAAAACACATACCAAAGTTTTATAAGACATTCAATAATAAAACCTACATTTTACTTGTACCCTGAATCCAAAAACAATTCCGGCACCCAAACTGCCTCTGTTTCAGATTCCTGCGGCCTCATGATCAGTTAACTTAGTTTGGTTTCCTGTACTGTACGCTTCCCCCTCTCCCATGCCGGATTCTTGACATTTGAATCCCCCTTTCTTGTGTGAATCTCAAGAAAACGTGAATTCCAAACTTCGCACTTCAAATGTATGTAACTTAGGGACTCTGGCAGTGACTGAAAGTCAATACCAATTTGGAAGCTTTTAATTTGTGCAGTTGAATGTCGCAATTAATTTTGGGCGCTCTGATTTGTGTCAGTGTAACGAAATTGACGTTATGGAAGCATGTAGCACTTAAAGTCCTCAGTTTGTTGTTACCCACCTCCACAACAACCCTTCAATCTGTTTTTCCAAGTTCTTTGGCACCCATACTGATTCCATGACCGAGGAATTGCAGTTTAGGGTTGCGTTCTTGTAATCATCGCTGCAACTGGTTGTTTTTACTTGAGGGTACGGATTTCTCATCAGTCAAGAATTGAAGCATGCATGCTCAAGTTGTTAGAGTCCTCAGTAGTCTGTTACTCTCGATCGCCCWCAAGAATCTTGCAGTGTTTGGCGTGCTTGTGAAAYCATCCATTGCTTGTCTGTGAAGAAGATTTTTTCAAATTGCTTGKAATGTGATTGTTGTTCTACTCGGAAGTTACACCTTTAAGAAGGTTGGGTTTTAAGGGACAAACAACATGCCGGTGGATATATGCCAACCTCCTGCGGGGAAGAGGTCCTTGACACGAACTGCAGGGGCATCGTCGTTCGACATTTTCAGAAGCAAAGATGACCATGACACGAAGTGTGATCCTCCGTTTGCAAGCCGTGTGTACAACGATTCTGTCGTGGAGAAGCGGAATCCCTTTCTGGAGGCTGCTCGAGATATTCATGACGCCGACGTCCAAAGTATTGACAATCCAAGACGCTCGAATCGACCGATGCAGGTACGTAGACAGCCTAGCTTCAATTACTGCGGCTTCTGTTGCATTCTTCCGTGATCTATCCCGCGCAGAAAAAGGCTTATCAGATCTCCATGTGCGAGAACCAAATCTGTTGAGGCTACCTCTGTATGAAATTTTTATGGCATTTTGAAAGTGAGAGAACACAACCTGTTGCTGCTGCTTTTACAGCTTTCTTTGGTGATTTCTTTATTGCACATTAGGTAGAGGATACTTTTTAAGCACTTGATCGATGTGTAGGGAGTGTGCACGGTTTCATTCGAATATCTATATAAAGCTCTGGAGATCGCCTAGGATACAAGAGTCAAATCTTTGAGGTCAAATAGTGAAGGGATAATAGACAACCCTATTTTCTATTTAGATCATGGACATTTTTTCTAATTCTTTCTTACATCTCTTGCTAATTGAAAGCCAACCAAGTATATTGGAAGAGACGATTGGGTAGTTGTTGGTAACAGGTCAGTCAAGAGGAGTTGGGATCAATTCCTTACTAACAACCTTAGTAGTGGCCCTCTTCCTTACATCACCATGCTTAAAAGAAACTTTGGCTCTGAGTTGAAGCTCACCAGTTTTTGAGTTTCTTGTGCAGCCGTTTTTGAGGGGAGAGAGCCACATTCGGTTCGGCGAGGCTATGACCCCACAAGAAGCTGACGCGTCGCTCGTAAGGTGAGTTTGAATTGATYACTCATTCTTTTTCTGTTGGATAATGACACCACCTCATTTGCGTTTGAGACTCATTTGTAGGTTACTTTGTCAGGAGCTCCAGAGAAATCCCAAAAGTCCACCAACTTAACTCTACAGCGCGACTGTGGCATTCACAGCTTGAGAATATTTGGAATAGAGTCCGAAATTCTATACTAAAGCTGTGAAATCCCATAGTTGCACTATGGAATTGAAACTTTGGACTTTTTCGATTTCTCTGGTGGAGATTGCTGGGTGTGCAAGGTCCTCACTCGTCACTGCTGCGTGTACGTCGTTTTGGTAATTGCAGGAGACCTGGTTCGGAGTGTAAGCAGCGGGAGTTGACAGGGCACCACATTTTTGAGGGACCAAATCCAGGGCAGGAAAATGGCATTGGTGATGGATCGGACATCACTGGTTGCTGCCCTAAGGTACTGTCGTTCCTCTTTGCTGCAAACACACATGACGTTAGTTTGCCACTGAAACATTTTCATACTCTTGAGGAAAAAAACAACCCATATTGAATCCCTTGTAAGAGCAATTTAGGTACCAGGCACATAATGTGGCACCAATGACAGTGTATCTTTTTCACGTTGGGAACTCTTTGAGCTGGCAGTGGTAGGAGTTACTGTTCGCTTCACTTTAAGCATTCAAACACACATGTAGCTAGTAGTGTGCTAATATTTCACTGGGAGATCAGTGTTGAGCTGTTGAGAGGTTGACCATTTTGGATACAATTAAAGTTAGAGCCGAACCCACTTGAGATCACATTTTTATCACTATGCATGCTATCATTCAAAGTGGGAGCTTCAAGTGACCATCGTTGAAGGGACAGACGACGTCTCCATTTCAAAGATGAGTGGCCAAAGACGATTTAAGCCAAGCCCTGCCAAATTACAGCGTAATTTCGTAATTGAAGGCTAACCAGAAGTATGACTGATAGATTTGCTGCTAATGACGTCTCCTATACTCCATCTTTGTAGGAGATGAAATCAGGTCCAAAACAGTATAAGTGTCTAAATTTTATATCAAAGCACTTTGTAGTCTATATTCTTACACATGATGTTTGCTGATCTCCAGCGGCCCAGCTCTAGCAGCAAAACGCAGGAGCTTGCAGGCCACAACGTCTTCGCCATCGCCAACGCGTGTGACACGCCACCGCCACCTCCAGTAGTGCCGTACATGCCCAAGGAGCGGGTCATCCCACCCCACAACATGCACCGCAATGTACGCATCCTGTCAATCCAAATCCATGTATTGCAAACGCTTGAAGGTTCACTTGTCATTTCCTCAGAGCTAAATTGGTAGTTTCTACTTGACCAAGTAAAGTCCCATCTACTATTTAATTTCTGAAGAACTTACGCTAGACCATAATTTATAATTAACTGTGGGAAACAGTAATTGCACAGAAGTTAAAACTTACTTCAAGATTACTTAAATTTGAGGAATTTGCAAATTTTTGAACTCAATGCAAATATAAATTGTTGTCGTCAATTGAGTAACTTGGTATGGACTCTGAATAGATCATTCCTATGGTCACATACTTACTGATGGGTCTACCAACGCTCATATGCAAAAATTGTAGAAAAATCACTCAAATTCACGTTATGTGTACTAATAACCATTTACAATAAATTTAATGAAAAATAAACAAGCTCAGTACGAACGTGTTGAAGTACTTAAAGCATCCAGATCAGGGCTCCCTTACCTTGAACAATGTCATAATGAAAAAGATGGATGTCGGGTGGGTAAGTTGGTGAAATAGTAGGAAATACTTACATTCAAGGAATATGCAACTTTTGCAACTCAATGCCAACACAAATTGTTGTCGTCAATTGAATAACTTGCTATGGTAACTTAATAGATCATTGCTTTGGTCACGTACTGATGGATCTACCAATGCTCATTTGCAAAAACTGTAAGAAAATTATTCAAATTCAGCTTGTTTGTACTAAGTAACATCTTACCACAATAAACTTTCTCCAGGAAAACAAGCTAAGTACAAATGTGTTGAAATACTTAAAGTATCCAGATCAGGCTATACTCTACCTTAAACAATGGCATAGTGAAACAGTTTGGATGTTCAGGTGGTAAGATTCCCATCAAGAGATTTCGGCGTGCTGCTGTCCTGGAAGTCACAAAGCTCACACTGACTTTGATTACACTTTTTCAAATGCAGCCCCGAAAGTTCGAGAGCCACATCCTTGGAGCCCCAGACTGCGAGGAGCCAGCCACAACGAGACCCACAACGTGTCCCTCCTCCTCCTCCTCATCTGCATTTGARCTCCAGAGCAACGGCAACGACGTGTTCACCCGGGCGAGGCTGGTGGAGGAGGCGAAGACGCGGGCGTTTCAAGGGAACCACATCTTCGAGTTCAACGACGAGCCTCGGAACGAGGTGGAGGACGAGGAGCATTTCAGCCTGAGCAAATTAGCACGGCGGCGTGACATCCGTGGCAACAACATCTTCGGAGGAGACGAAGGCCGCCATCCTGAGAATCCCTGGGACCTGCCCTCGCCAGCKCCTTGCGGAAAGCGTCACGTCGGCCCTTGTTGCCAGCGATCGTGGGATGTGGACCCGCAGGCGCTCCTCCGGTGAAAACGACGTGGGTTGAATTGATCGGTACCCCTGCAACAGCGAGCGGATCCAAGCTTAACAGCTAGAATTTGTAAGCTTGTTGGAACCTTTGGCCTTGCATTACATTCTTGAAGAGAGTATAAAATTCTTGAACAAATTAATGAGGTATCTGCACCCAGAATCGCCACTAATTACAATTCACACTAGCCATTGACTGGATATTGCATGAAAACGGGAGAAGGCCTACAACATCACAACCAAGCTCATAATTAGGATTGTAATTAAGTTTGCTGGAACCTTTGAGAATGCATAACATTCTTGAGCAGAGTATTAGATTCTTSAATAGAGTAGGTATGTGCACCCAGAATTACCACTTTATTGCAAGCAAGCATAGATTGGCTGGGATTCGGATCAAAGAAAGAGGGAAGCGTAGATGCTTAMAGCAACTTCAGAACCAAGCTCATGGACTTGCGGAAGCTTAATATTGGAACAGAGTATTAGTTCTTGAACAGAGTATAAGATTTTTTAACAGAGTAATCCCATGGTGTGTGAGCCCATAATCGCCACTTATTGCAATTCAGCAAAGACGTTTCGGAGTTTGGATGACAAAAAAGAGGACTGCTGAAGTAGATGCTGATGGAAGTAGTAAGAAAACTTTTGTTTAATACTAGGGAAGCATATATGGTACATGTACCAATCACTGCATAGATGAAATTCAAWTTCTTCTCCACAATATTATAGGACCTTGCAAGCTCTGAAACTTGGCTTCATTATTAAATGCCATGTTAAGATTCACTTCCAAAAAGAATGGTGCAAAAAGGTTCCCTCTTGCAAATTTCATTCCAACTTCAAGTTACCAATCCTCAAATTTGGTAAAAAAGAAGTGGGTGGTCAATTGCATGCTTGCCTAATGTCCTCGTGACAATGACTCCTCAAAAATATGAGCCAACGTAGTGATACACATCAACCTCATCTAACATCAATTTTGTTATGCAAGCAGAAATTCAGACATGTCAGTTGTAGTAATAGAAATTTGCAGCTTTGAAGGCATATTTGTTATTTTAGAAGATTTTCAAGTGTCATTATGATAGTTTGATTGACAAATATGTTGTTTTGGACCATCCTAGTGTGCCGAAATCTCACTTTAAGTGCTAACAATTAGAATTTCTAGTTTCGATGGTTTTGCAGTTAATGTTTCATGCTATAGTTTGTTGAATCTTTTGCTTTGGGTCACAAAATGTAATAGTAAAGAGTTTCAATAAGGTAAACTCACCTAACTGTGACCCCTTTCTAAATCAATCTGTATGGATTCTTACCTAAACTATACAGTCGGATACCGAAACCTTATGAATTTTACCTAAATTGTACAGTCGGATACCGAAACCTTACTAATTTTTGCCTCCGCAGTGAATACAATTTCAGGTTGTCAACTTTGACACCCTCCCGAGGGCTGAAATTTTTTTATATTGATATGAAATTTTTTACATAGTAAGAGACAATTTCACTACTTCCAACTTTGACATCCTCTCGAGGGTAGAAAAATTGGTTTTTTACCATGAAATTTTCTTGACAAGATCACATCTATATTGATAACATATGTGCCAAATTTCAAGTTCAAAAGATTTGCCCAACAAAAGTTATTGTAAATCTACCAACAAGTGTAGTTATGAGGAACTTTGAGAATTATGAGAATTATAGGAACTATGCTCAAAAGCTTATTTGAACACTTTTGGGTTACCTCAAGAGTGCTTGAAAAGTGCTTGAAAGTGAATGCTCATTTGAATTTACAAGGGTTTAGGATCTCTCTTATGTTATGCMTATGTTTAACATTACAGTCTTAGAGTTGGTGTTCAAGTCTGATTTTTACCAAATTTTTTTCATCACAAGAAGATTGTGCAGATTCGCCATGATGAATCCCTTGCATGGAAAGACTCTTTTCCAGGACAGAAGTTACAGTACGAGTTACGGTTACAASAACTAAGTTGTAGGTAGTACAGTACGTAATGACTTCAATAGCACATTGACACGTGAAAACCACAAAAATTTGGCAAGGTGAAATAAAAGAGTACGGTGAATGCATTAGGCACCACCTCCAGTGACTAAAACTACAGCTRCAGTGATATAGATGGATGCAAAGGAGTGGGAGAGTCCAAATGAACAGGGCATGTCAATTCTAGTTAAGCTATCTCTCTTGGTTGTACGATGCGTGACCCAACTAAGCTTACCTGAAAAAGCTGGCATGTAGTCTGCATACAAAACAAGACCCTGTCTACCTGAGAAAAACCTTTCGCATGCCGCAGTAGCATCGTCATTTAAGAAGTTATCGCCTTCCTGCTTTCCTGCTTCTTTTCAAGCTATATATTACTGGACAGCAACTATAACTGTATCATAGTTCTCGTTGGTGATGCTCCATGATTCATCGAGGCTTTCGTGCATTTGTACCACCCTTGAACTGCTGTCTGACGGAGTAACTTAATCATTAGATTTGAGCTGCATGTCAAATGGAAGATTTCAGAAAAAAAAATCACTGCAACAAGAGAAATGTACAGTTCACAAAGGTTGCTCTGTGACATTCTAAAAAGCTCTGTGCTTCAATGATGTAGATGAGGAAAATATCCAAGGAAGAAATAGAAAAAACAGTTCTCTCTAAAAAGTCCAAATTTCTTTTTTTTAACCTCAGAAAGAATTTCCAGTACCTAATAAATTTCTCAAAAGAAAGATAATGGTAATCAAACGAACTGGAGAAAAACGATCTATGTGGTACAGCTCAACTAGAGGTTAAGAAGTTCTTGCTTCAACTTCAATCCAGGACATCGATCTAGTTAGAAAAGGGATGTGTCATTCTCACACATTTACCTTCTCTTTGCAGTGTGCTGGTGACATCTTGATCAGCTTTGTTGGMCTGATCCTCAACTGTTGTGCCGGACCCGCCACTTATGCATTTAGCCGTGTTGCGAGAAGACAAATCTCTCCACACATCAATGAAGAGGGCTAAATCGTCACAATTGGTTGGGATTGCCAAACTGGTCACCAGTAATCTTGACAAGARCACACGCCATCTTTGAAGTGATGAAAGCGATTTGCATCCCTGACCACGATCTCTTTTCTAGTCACCTTGGAGATAAACTTGGTTGCTGTATGACAATCTGAACACACCCGAAGGTTCTTGTAAACACGAACTGGTACACCACTTYGAGTGTGCATAATTCCATACACGATTGCTAGTTTCTCACTATGAGAGCAGAGAGCAAATTCTTTATCCTTCTCGTCAATATTACGCAACACAACCCGGGTATCAGGAAGGTARCCTTCAGCCATGATTTTCTCAGTCAATTTGCTCAACTCAGCATAAACCTCCTTCTGTTCCGGATGAGATGTATCCCCTGAAACGAAGGAATGGATCTTGCTATCAATTTCAATCCAGCTACGCCCCGTTTCCTTGTGTATACCTCTTTCCTGCATCAAAAAGCGCACCAATGACACCTCTTTCCACTTCCCAGCTGCAGCGTAGATGTTGGAGAGGAGCACATACGCAGAGGCTCCCTTGGGTTTCAACTTCATAAGCTCTTCTGCAGCAAGTTCACCCAACTCCACGTTACCATAAATTCTACAAGCACCAAGCAAGGCTCCCCAAGTAACTTCATCTGGACCAACTGGCATGCTGTCAATGAAGAGCTTGGCTTCCTCCAAGTGTCCAGCCCGCCCAAGAAGATCCACCATGCAAGTATAATGAACCACGTCAGGTTCAATGCCATAGTTTTGCGCCATACCCAAAAATAATCGGCGGCCATCATCAAAAAGGCCTGCGTGACTACAGGCCGACAACACTGCCACACATGTGGACTCATCAGGTTTCACACCGGCCGCATTCATCTTGCTGAAGACTTCCAGAGCTTCATACCCAAATCCATGCTGAGCAAGTCCACCAATCATCGCATTCCATGTGACTAAATCACGTCCTTCCATTCTGTCAAAAACCAATCGGGCATCATTAACACTCCCACTCTTTGCGTACGTGTGAACGAGAGCACTGCCCACACGCAAATCCAACTCAAGTCCTGCTTCGATTGCATGCCTGTGAACCTCTCTCACCCACTCCAAAGCCCCTGCGCGTGCACAAGCATTCAAAATGCTCACGTAAGTGAACGTATCGGGTATGAAGCCTTCCCGTAGCATTTGGAGAAACAGTTCATACGCTTCAATAAGACAACCACTTTCTGCATATGCTCTAATCATCGYGGTCCACGTGAATATGTTGAGTTTCTCCATTTTGTCAAAAACTAGTCGGGCATCGTCAACATTGCCACTCTTTGCGTAAGCGTGAACAAGCGCGCTGCCCACACGCAAATCTAACTCAAGTCCTGCTTCCTGGGCATGCCTTTGAACCTTCTTCACCCACTTGAAATCCCTTGCACTCACACACGTATTCAGGAGGCTTGCGTAAGTCAAAGCATCTGGTTTGAGGCCTTCCCGTAGAATTCGGAGAAACAATTCATATACTTCACGCCCACATCGATGTTGAGCAAGTGCGCCGATCATCACAGTCCATGTGACTAAATTGCGTACCTCCATTCTGTCAAAAACTAGTCGGGCGTCATCAACACTCCCACTCTTTGCATACATGTGGACAAGTGCGCTACCCACACGAATATCCAACTCAAGTCCTGATTCGATTGCATGCCTGTGAACCTCTCTCACCCACTCCAAAGCCCCTGTGCTAGCAGAAGCATTCAATATGCTCACGTAAGTATATGCATCGGGTATGGAGCCTTCCCGTTGCATTTGGAGAAACAGTTCGTATGCTTCAGCACCACAACCACTTGCTGCATATGCTCCAATCAACGCAGTCCAAGTGATTACATTGCGTTCCTCCATTCTGTCGAAAACTAGTCGAGCATCACTAATACTGCCACTCTTTGCATAGACATGTAAGAGCGCAGTGCTCACACGCATATCTGAYTCAAGTCCCACTTCCAGGACATGGCTATGAACCTTCTTCGCCCAATGCAAAGGCCCCGCACTCGTAAATGCATTCAGGATGCTCAGAAAGGTGATTGCATTTGGCTTGAACCCTTCTCGTTTCATTCGGAGCAACAGTTGATATGCTTCCTCCCAACAACCACTTTCTRCATATGATTTGATCATTACATTCCAGGAAATGATATTCCGACTTGCCAACTGWTCAAAAGTTGTCCTTGCCTCTTTAATGTRCCCGCACTTTGCATACATTTGAACGAGCGCAGTTCCTACATGCACACGTGATTCAAGGCCAGAATGTCTGATGTACTCATGGATCTCTTGGCCCCATTTYAGAGTTGAAGGACTGGCACATGCCTTCAGGATGCATACGTATGAAACCTCGTCTGGCTGGAACCCTTCTCGACGCATTTGCTTGAAAAGTTCCATTGCATCTTTAGCACGATTGTGCTGAGCATAACCCCCAATAATCACGTTCCAAATAATGACGTCTTTCTTCACAAGTTCATCAAATACTCGGTGTGCATCTAGCAACCTCCCGCATCTGATATAGACATTCATTAGGTTGTTTGCCACATACAGATTTTGGTCCATTTTGCTCTTCATGATGCAGTCATGAATTTGCTTGGCTGCTGAAAGGTCTTTCTGCTTCAAACATTGCTTAAGAACTTCAACATACATGTGTGAGCCTACCACAATGCCTTTTTGTAAACAATTTTTCAAAACAACAATCGCCTCACTAGTGGTATTAGCACTTTGCATGTCTATGTTGCCACCGCCACCCGGTACAGTTTGAACATCGGCCTTGGATAACCTGAGTCATAAACATATTCGGGATGAGGACAACCTTCATAAAATGGAAAAACTATAATAAAAAWTTTCCATGTAAACATACTTGGATGTATCTTTGCAGTCGTTCTCAGAAAGTCATCACACTTTAATGCACCTAAGAGATATTGAAACAGTGAAAATCACAAAGCAAACAAAGAAAGGCACATGTAACACCAAATCCTCAAACCGATCAATTTACAGATTCAAATTGCACTTACTTAAATAAAAACAACTCTCAAAGCAGGAGTTTGACATCCACATTCAAATTGTTAGATTCATCACATAGATTGCATATACTCCTTGTCAAAGGACAGAAATAAATCATTTGTAGAATTACATGCTCATGCCGATACCTATTTGACTGTGCAGTGCCTTCAGAATCATTGCTTTGATAACTAACACGAGGTTGTAAGTTGCCTTGCGTCACCGATTTGAGCATTGTCTTCACCCATGGTGGCGTTGTCCAACCATCAATCCAAAGTGCTTTTCTAGTTACCTTATGTTTGAAGTCAGGTGATTTGGAATTCCTCTGTAGGCAATACAACCAACAAGAAAATACAGAAACACAATCAAGGTATACTTCTGTTGAAAAGCGCTGGAGTGATTCAATTATCCTTCAATACATTCCAAAAAATATTCTCCGTGTATCCCGGAGCGCCCATAACCGTGTACGAAATGGCATGCTCAGTGTTTTCAAGCAACGTTCTAACATCAACTAACCAATGATACCTTGTCAATTCTGATGTCCCACCACTGTGAACGATCCTTGAAATACTCCTCCCAAACTTGATCAATCGTTTGTGCTTCGCCTGCATCCACAGAAACGTACTTCATCCATGTCAGTCCCATTCTTTCCAGGTGAGACAAACCACACTTTAAACCCTACACCCTAAAGCATGAACGCACCTGACGCATTTGTACTGAAAGATGGTCTTCTCCAAACTGATGATGATGAAAGCCATGAATACTTGAAAATCGTGATGGCACGGACATCCTGGTCACATAAAACACAAAAGCGCGTCACAAGGCATGTTAGCAGCTGCATAAACTTCTCATCGATACTGATAATTCCTGTTTCAGGTTCGGTAAATGTCCAATGAAATTGTGACACTCAGAACATTGCASTGAAGGAGACTTGAACACATTAGWAATATTKAAGTTCAACTCARTTCATAAATCATACAACCGCTTARCTTTTCGGAAATTTATRAACAAAGATTACAAAAAATAAAATATTATTCTCAAATGCCCAATTTCCATTTAAAAAGGTGCATAAATTTCCGCATAAGCATCTGTCCGACCATAAGTCAATCAACACTCAATTACCTGTGCACCAGCTCCACAGAGCAAAAGGTTTCTCCGTTGTTGCCCACGGCGCACGAGTGCAAACATTTGTCGCTCGGTATCCAAACCATGAAAGGAATGTTACTCTGCTACRCCACAAACTAAAATCGATCCTTCTTATCTGCAGAAAGTGTAKAAGTGAATCCCTCGAAGACTTCGCCCCCGTCAACAGTGAAGCTCCCCTTCCAAAAGYATTCAAYTTCTGAAACCTTCAGAAAGCCGCAAAGCATCATAGAGTTGATGGCGCATACTRAYAATCCGCTCTGCCATGCCCTTCAACTCCACAATCCATTCCTCAAAAAGACGCCTGCACATTGGYTCATTRRRCTTCGYATTATTTTGAGTAGTTTGCACTTAATCATGCATCAAAATGTCAACAGCTCCCTTGATTGCTAGGCTTCTAAACCCTATCCCATGAGGTCTGGATTAAGCGTGGGAGTGCGAAGCAACACTACCCGTCAGCCAGAATTCTGGCTGCAATGGCAGAAAGTAGGAACGCTCCAATTTATACCTTCCGCAAAGGACCAGGATACCAACTTCAACGGTGGATCGGAGCCTGCACTCTCTCGCCATTCAAACATTATCAACCAAAGTTATCAAGCAACCGGCAGAATCATAGCAACCTCCCTCTGTAAAGACCACAACCTAAAATATGAAATCCTTGTGCAGGACGAGAATCCCGCCATGCTTGTTCAAAAGTAATGAAGGTCCAATACTTGCAGCAACCGTTAAAACTTGGCTTCTGATGAATCGAAACCCTAAATCACAGGACTTATACAGAAAACTTGATTGCTCGACTCATGCTGGGAAGGCAGTCCTCATTCACAGTTGTTCAGGCCCTCAATCCGGCCCCAGTTTGGTGATCCAGCTCTCAACGCATGTGTACCAAAGTGTACCATCTTTTGAGTAGATAGTCAGTCACATAGAGGTTTCAAGAGCCGAAATGTGTGAACTATTTTATCCTTCCAGAATTTAAATCAATACTGGGTACATAGAATTCACTCAAAATACAAAAGCAAACATGAATACAAGAATGTGAACAAATACATAAACACATGAAAATTCAAGTGTGAATGTAGACTCAAGACCAAAATGGTTTTTTGAGAATTTCAAAACCATAAAAGTACTAACATCCACAAAATTGGCAGAGGAACAAAAAGTTGAAGTTCTTCACTTGCCGTTTGAATTGCTCGAGTTTCTTCCAATTAGGGTTTGCAACGATCCCCGGTTGTTACAGTAATCATCAGGAGACTCAACACTACAACCGAAATCAACCACGCCAAGCTCTCGTTTAAGAAAGATTAAAGAACCAATACATCCTAAATCTTCTGCAGAGCATCTGGTGATGATCGTAGGTACCTCCGAAAGGCTATTCTACGCAACGAGGGCAAATTCGATTTTCCTCGGCCACCGAGGGAGAGGAACAGGGCCTGAAATGCGGAGAAACCTGCCAAGACACCAATAAACCTCAGAATCTTTCAAAAACTGTGAGCACGAAACCCTAAAAACTTACGCACCCAATAAAGCTCATCGGTATAAAAGAGAGAAAGCTCAAAAACTAAAAATGCGACTTCCACGTGATGTCTCCAAGGCCCGAATTCGAGACTCTAACTGACACTCAACGACCACGTCATAGCCAATAACCCGGTTCTACTATGACATCAAATCCCAAGCTCGGTAAACACACCAGAGGTAAACCCTCAACAGTCCCAAACTGAAAAAAAAAGGTACACGAAACCCTAAAAAAAGTGCCGTCCGTGAAATTAAAAAGAAAATCGTTACGAAGGACAGAAACCTAAGCCTAAAAACGCCACTAACTCTTCAACGCAGTGGATCCACGTCCTAACATGAAACTCTAGCTTACTCAAGCAATTTGATTTCCACTAACCAAACTCTACAACCTCAACGAAACCCTACGAAATTCAAGCCAAAAGAAAAATTCCCCACGGTACAGAACTGGAACAGCCAAGTGCGGATGTGACAAGAACTACTCACTCATATCTACAACTGAGACTTGTAGAGTGAATGATTCACCGTCTTGCAGAATAGCTCGTTCGGTACCAAATTCACCACCGATTGATTCAACACAGAAAGATTCTAGTCAAGATTCTAATGAAGTACTATTACGAAATACTCTTGGTGGCAGAAATCCAGCAGAAATCCAGAAAAAACCAGCGGAAACCACAGCAAAAAAAACAGAACGCAGAGAAACCAGGGAAATCCCAACGAAACCAAGGGGACGCATGGATGACCGTCGATTGTGCAACCTGAATCGACGGCTCTGATTTTTCCCCTCCCCACCACATCAACGGTGGAGGAGGGGATTTCTTTTTGTTTGCGTATGATCAACGGTTGTCAAGCACCCAGCAGTGGGAGGACATTCTGGTAGGTGGGTGTCATCTTTTGCCAGGATAGCATGTTTTGTGTACCGATACTTTTGTGCCTTTATAGCACTAAGGTGAACTGAGCCTATAAAAGACAAAACTCTAGACAAGCCTAATACAGTCCCGCTTCTTTTTGTAGGGTACATTTTACCAGACATATATACACCACACAAATTTTTGGGACTGCAATAGGCATGTTCAAAGTTGTGCCTATCATAGGTTGGGGTACCTTACTTGACAATCTAAACCCCCTACCCAAAAGCACAAGAGCAAAATCCCCGTCTCCTTCTAGCTTTGTTCCTCATGTATTGGGATWCTTCCAAAAACACATATGATCATTTGGCTAGAGCAAAATGCAACATATATCTTACAGTAGAAGGCTCCTAAATCTCCCATCTAAGGATTCCAATTCTGTAGGAAAATCTATCTACTGAAATCTTTTTTACATATTTTTGGTGAAAAACAATGAAGTGGCAATTCCTCTCAAAARATTTAGAGTCAAAATGAATTATATACAATTTTTTAAAGCATAAAGTGTGTAGGTCGCTATTTATACTCATAGATTGAGATAGTAATGAATTCCAAAATGGATTTGAATAGAATAAGTCAGTTCAAAATTAAATAAATATCAAGTTCAAGATGCTCATAAAGGTCCATAATATATGCAATGCATTTTGAAAATTTGGATCTTGATTTCATTCAACTTTGTGACACCTGTAAATTAAATTTCAACCTGCATATGTATGTGAATGAAAATTTTGCCTTAAATATAATTCAAAACACAACTATTAGCAAGAATTAAACATAATACTACCGGCAACATTTACATGTGATTCTAAAACCACTTACATGTGATGACACTCTCTAACCTAAATCCTTTTGTCCACTTTTGAAGCTATCATGCACTCTTTATGTGACTTTCATACGGGCAATTGAAAATACCTACTATTCATTGGGAACTAACACCTCCCATTATCTTAGTATTATTGCAATATTGTTTCAATGGTCTTACAATCCAACTGAGAAAGTTTATTGTTGTAATATGGCATCAATACTACAACAAATATAGTGCATCCCATTGAAACAATATTGTTATAGTATTGATGTTGTACTACAACAATAAACTTTCAAAGTTGGACTATGAACTCTTTGAAACAATATCGTTTCAATGGGAGGTACTTTTCTGATGAGTAGGCGATTTATGAGCCTCATCTTATAGATGAAATAGGAGGCCACACCACTTGTTAGTAAGCAAAACATTATTCAATTAATTTTTGAAAGAAGCCACAAAATAAAAGGCACTTTTTGTTTCTTTTACGCATAAACGAGTACCAAACTGGATGAAGTGGGCTTGAGGATGGATGAAACGATGAAACACGGATAAGATGGGGTGAATGAAACGCAGAGGCAATGTTAGGGTTTTCTTAGGGTTTGCAGTTCGCAACACATCGCCGAAACTGGTGCATATAAATCCAGCTCCAAGCCGTCAGGCGTGCAACGTTCGATACTTCATGGTGCACTTGTATTTCTAGGTCATCTTTTCCGCGGAGGTTTAGGAATGCTGTCTGGCATGTTGCTTGCATGAAATAGTATGTTCGGAAACGCTGCTTCTCTCGAGATAATTCCTGTGCCTTTCATAGTTTAAAGCGCCGCTCGCTGATGGATCTTCCCACGGATATGCTGCCTTTCTGTTTATATGTTACCAGTATGCACAACTGTCTTTTCAACATGTGGCCTCGGTCTTGTTCTTGGATTGTTCTCTGTTGGTCTTCTCAGCATTTGAATTTCTGTTAAGATTTAGGGTTTCGGTTTCGGATTCTCGTGGTTATCTGAAGAGCATCCCCACAGCAACTCAGCACTGCTGTACTTGGATGGACAGTGGTGGTAGGAGCATCCCGGGTAGTGGCCTGGCCTGGCCAACTCAATTGCCCCATGGCACACATGGCCAAGTGATAAACATGCTCAGTCATGGCACAATGTGATGAGTCTAAGGTACGAGTCCATGAAGCGCCCATCGAAGGGCCGAAGCTGAATTTTGGCAAGGCGAAATTGCTTGAAACAACTGCTTGAAATAATTTTCAGTAAATTATCCTTGAAAAACAAGTGGAATTGGCATCTAACCCAACCATCCAAATGGTTTCATATTTTTTGGAGCTTTGTGGAATTAGTTATGAATTTTTGAAGTTGCAGAAAAGTGCATTTCAATGGGCTCTAAAACCAACCACCTCCTCAAATGTAGACTGCTTGTACATTGGAGAGTGCAAAATGTACCTCTAGAGCCTGATTGGTTTTAGAACTTGCTCCATTTTAGGACCTCCTACCGTAATAAGTGACTTGGTATCAATGAATAGGGAGTTTAGGAGTTTAGGAAGGTAGACAAGCCTATTACCATCCTTATTTGCAATTTGACTATCTTTGGGGTCAATTCCGAAAGGGGCACATATTTTTGAGAGGTGTGTGCTTGTTTCATGAGTCCAAACCTAAGTAGAATTATATTTTTCCTATCAAAATTGTAATTTCCTTGAATTTTGAAGTGGTCTGCCCTGAAATTAACTACAAATCCGTCCTTGGACTAGAGTCACAAACAACCCATCAACAACCTATAACCACCTAATCAAGTATTGGATGTTCTCTATTAAAAGAGTGATACGCTATCCCATCTTGTCATAGAATTCTCAAATTTTGTTATAAAATGAACTCAATGAAGGGAATTGGGGGGTGGGGGAATTTTAGGTAGAAATGGGGCTAAAAATAAGTGACTGAAATTGGCTCGTTTACTTGATGAAAATGGGGCTAAAAGTAAGTGACACAAATGGGATGGTTCACTTGATGGAAATGGGTTGCAAACGGTTATGGGTTGGTCTACCTTAGTTGCCACCTAGGTGATTAATTTTGTGAATCTCTAAATGAAATTTTTTTTTCCAGATTTGGACTGGGTAGATAACTTAAATTTTGATTTCCTGTTATCTATCCTTGGAGTATATAGGAAATTACCAATTTGAAATCCAATGGGTAGTTTTTCTAGTAGGTAGTTCACCAAGCACATGTTTTCTAGAAAATTTTATTACTATGTGCATAGTATTCTAGTGTATCAATTACCCTTTATTAGATCATTGACCACTCAAAAAATTTGCCACTATCATGTAAGCTACAAACTAGCAGATTGCACAAAAAAAAAGATTGATTAGACCATCTAATCACTTGCTAGAAAGTTAGAAGCTCAACTAACTAAGTTTATGTTCCTCTAAATTTACTAATCATTGAATAAGTGAAGCATTTCATTTACTTGTGAGCATCATACACAATCTTCTCTAGCAAAAGCTGCACGCACGTGGCCCACTCAAAGTTCAAAAGAAACAAACTCCAGAAAATGAGTCAATTAACAAAGGAGGCCACTAAACCCATATTGCCCGTCCCATGAAGTATTGCCCGTCCCATGAAGTGAGACCAATAAGCTGAATTTATTCCAGGGAAAGCACTTAAATATTTTATTTTCCACACATGATAACATTTGGAATTTGGAGTTCATATTTGTAATCAAAGACCCCAAATTTGCCATGAGAGGACAATAGCATACCCAAAAAACAACACAAAATAGTAAACTTTTTCATTATTGCCCTTGGAGAACACAAGTTTTATTGTATTGGTCCCACTTTGTCAAAGGGATTTAGTGTCCTACATTAACAAATTGGAACTACACCACTGCAATCATGGCGTCAAGGCCCTCTTATTATTATGGTGGGACACTTCATAGGTGTTCTATGGGCATGTTGTATACTTGTATTAGCTGCACGTATGTTGGACTAACTAGCCTCCCCAAAATGCATAGACCCACTTTTAGATCGATGTCATTTTCAAAAGGTTGAATCCTTGGCCCTAAGCCGATAGAGGCAATGTCAAGATCAAATTCTGCCAAGAATATTGCAGTATGAAAATGAATCCCCCTCAAAACAAAACAAAGCAACCTAAGCAAGAGAAACAAAAAAAATATAGAAATGATTGGATTCACAAAGTTGAGGAAATTTTCCGAATGAAAAATTGACAATGGTGGCAATGCCACTCGGAGGAAAATGAAGCAATAGGAAATAGACCAAGAATTTTCCCCACCTTTTGGCACACTTCCAGACAAATTCCAAGAAAATGGTGGATGAAAAAATCTAGGATGAAAAAATCTTGGAAATCCACCAATTTTCCTACAAAACTTTCCCAACTATGCATGGTATGCGTTTTTTTTGTGTTGTAGCTAAATTTTGTCACATCCCAAAAAAACAACCTTGACTAAAGGTGCTCCYYCAATGCRCCATTGACCCAAAACCACCATCCTCACTATAGATACATTTAAAAAATCAAATCAAAATATACCTTTGTAGAAGAAACGATTCTAGAATCTCTACCAATGATTCTTTGACCATTCATAACTTTTGCATATTGTATTCATTGGTGTGTTCAGAACCTCCATTCACTCTTCTATAAGAAAATAAGAATTTTTTATTAGTCTAATAATAGTAACTAGCCCTTTTTTTCATTTTATATGAAGTACCAAAGGGACAATATAGTGATGTTATAGTGATGTTCCAAATTTCAAAATTCATCCATGTATTGGATATAAAATATCACATTAGCACGTATCACATGTCCATAATTATGTTTTCATCTACAATCTAGCAAATTCATCCACGATTTTTTAATTTAATCTCAAAAACATTTTGGCCCAAAACTTCATTTGTTTGCTACCATTATATAGTCAAATTATTTTTTTAGGAAAGCCAATAAAAAAATCCTTATAATAACTACACTAAATAGTGAAATTTGGTTGCCTTTACAATTAGGTTGCCTTACCTCACTAAAGTTACTCTTCAAGCCATCAAAGTCAACAAATATTTCTACAAATACTTCCTTTGGTACACATGGAGGTTCAAAAGTTCCAACTACATCAATAACTATTTCAACATTAGTACATTATTACATAGTAACAATAAATATTTATATAGTGTGGAATGTCAAGAAATTAGTGACATGCAACCTAATTTCACTATGTAGTGTAGACACAATACCCAAAAGTGGTTGTTTTAAGGTGCCCACCAGGTGTGTTTTCTGAGCAATTTTGTTGCTAAAAAGCAATAATTTTATTTTTCGGGGAATATTTGGACAATATATTCTTGCTTTCACAATGGATGAAACCATTAAAAAAAATTGCCACATATTGGGACCATATTGTTCTAGTTTGGAAGAATTTACCCTATTTTGGATGAAAAAAAAAAGTTCCATCCATACAATGTAAATTTCATCTATTTTATGGATGTAAATAACTTCCTCACAATAGTGAAGACGCTTTCACAGTAAATGAAAGAAAAAAAAAACCTGGTGCTCACCTTATTTTGGGTTCCAATGTTCTCTTGAAAAAAGCGCTGGTCCTGGTCAGCAGTCGAGTTCAATTTGATTTTTACGCATATTCTGATGTGCCTGCCGCCAATATCCACGTCGGACCAGATGTAGCCCCTGCTACCGGCACTAAAGTTAAAGTTAATTAGCAAATGCCAGCGAGATCCTCGAAGATCCATAGAAAGGAACCAACCAGCAAACCAAGCAAAGACCGGTAGGCGGTAGTCACGCGTACGACCGTGCGTTGGACCGTGCGTCCGAAAGGCCACCGAAACAGACTCACCGAGGCCACACTGTCCTCGTTTCCAAGAAGCCTGCCAGAGTCCTGCTCGCTTTCCTGGCTGGTTGCTGCGAGCATACAGCGCGTGCGCGAACCAACCTCGCTGGAGGAATCCTGAAAGCCCTTTCCAGTTGCAGTTAGTCTTSCAGTTATACTGCAGTAACAATAATTTTAGCAGAATTTGGAAAACCGGAAAGCACCCAAAGAATCCCAAGTCGATCTTGGAAGCCGAAGAATTCGAGAGACCCAGCAGCGCATGGTTGATTGTTTCCACCCGAATTCGCAAGCTGTACAACTGACACATGGCCGCTGCAATCGTCTGGCCCCACTCACAAGCGCCGAGATTCCACTCCAAACGACTTTCAGTACAGTAGATATAAAGACTCCCTAAGCTGCATTTGTCACAACATTTCTACACGCACGCACGCCATCAGCAGCAATCAATCCGTTGCCTACAACCGGGCTCAAATCGCGGGAGACGAGAGACTTTGCTACAATTTGCTCCTTGGGTGCTTACAAATTCGGGACGCGAACATCTAATTTGTGTTTTTGGAGGAATCCTCTGTTTTTTCTTCTTTTCGGTAGAAGCAAGGTTAGGTCAATCGCGAGGTTTCATCAGTCGAGAAGGCTGAATTGCTTTGAAGCTGGTGAGTTGAAGTTCAGTTGCGACTTAATTTTTATAAGTTTTTTCGGGGTTCGTGAATCTCGTAGTTAGTAGTGTGCGGACGGACGGGGAAGCCTGTGCGGAAGGGGTTGCGGAAGACTGTGTGGAGGCCTTTGTGGAAGCAGCGTTTTAGTGGGGGAGGTCACAACGTGTCCGAAGGACGGAATGTTTGGCACTTGGGGTGGGAGTGGAGCTTTGAGCACCGGTGGTTTTCTGCCACGCAGAGTTGAAGTTCTTCGCAGTCTTATAGTCCATAAGAATCATAGTTTGGGGGAACTCCGAAGTTAGTTCGTTTCTCTGGCGCAGTGAAGCTCTACGCAATTCTCAGCTGATACCGGTACAACCGCAGAGTGTTTGTTTGCGACTCTGTAGGTCAAAGGATCCTCGTACCAAGCTAGACCAAGATTGTGTTTCTTGTTTCGGATGTGACCTTGGTTTTCACCGCTCGGTTGTTTTGAGAGTTTGACTCTCGTTCGCGATCTCGAAGTTTCTGCGGTCCTTTCCGTGTGTACCTGCCGTTCTTTAGTGTTGCCGAATATATGACGCGATGTCACCGACCCTAGATCTTACCTGTGTTAAGCTTCCTGTTTTTTTCTGTTCTTAGTCTCCACTTGCGCTGTCGCTGTTTGCAAGCTAGTGCTTCTTCTGTGGGCGTGTTGTTTTCGCAAATTTATGAACCATAGCGAAGCTGTGCGCGTTTCAAACTTTTTCTTACAGTAGGTGGTTACGTATTTCTCTCGGAATTCGGCCTTTCCAGCTGCTCTTGTTGAATGCTTGTACTTGCTCGTGTCTGCCTTGCTGAACTTCTTATTTTTCGGATTGTTGCAGTTGTGTAGTTGGCTCTCAAGCGTAAGTGAGACAAGATCCAGCCGTGAGTTTGAGACGAGATGGGGGACCTCAAAGAAGAGAAGCGTCGTGATCGGGATGCCGGCAGCTCGAGGAAATACGAAATGATGCGCATCCCGGATTATATTTTGGACCGCCAGAGTGCTCCTGGCAATTTCGACACGGCCAGCCCGCCGCCGGAGACGCCAATCGTCGTCTTTGTGAACTCCAAAAGTGGAGGGCAGCTGGGTGGCGCCATTATCCAGTCCTTTCGGATTATTTTAAATCCTAAGCAGGTCGGGAACCAGATCTCATTGAACCCTTGCTGTTCTTCTTAATGTTATTGCAAAGCTGTTGTTTTCTTACGTTTCTTCAAGGTAGCACAATTAGTGCAGTATCTTACCCTTAACTTCCATACAATTTTGGTAAAGGTTGTCTTGTACGAGAGAGCTTTAATATGCACAACTTAGATTCAATCCATATGAAAGCCTCTACTCAGTCATCCTCTTTTGGGCCAGATTGTGACAAGTYTTTACATATAAATCCAGGATGTTTAAAGGGGAAAATGCTATTATACAGTCAGGTTCCAATGAAGTGTTGTTTTAAATCGCCAAAGATTGTTTTAACCTATCAATCTGACGAAATCATCACTCTACATTTTCTGGATTTGGTAGCCACAACCCCAGAGAAAATGACAGAAAATGCTGATATTACTGAATCGATTCATATCTGTGTCAGGTTTTTGATTTGGCGGATGAGAAGCCAGAGGAAGTCTTGAACCACCTACTTGGGCATCTTGAGAGGCTCAAGGAGGATGGGGACGCGTTCGCCACGCACGTTCGGACGCACTTGCGCATAATTGTAAGCTTCAGTTTCTCTAGAATCATCTCTCTGTGTGAGGATTTGGGCCTTTTTAGATGGCACCGGCCGAAGCAAGAGCTAACAAAGAATCCCACACCTTGATTGATTTTAGGAATTATTTATTTTTTTCRCATGGTTTATTCAATCTGATTTTACATGGGTCCGAGTTTCATCAAGAGGTAGCGTTTACATGACTCCTACGTGACATGCTAGAAGTAGTTGAGATACCTAGGTTCAAGCTACTTCTCTGAGGTGGATTGGGTGCCTGTTACCTCAAATGCTTCATAAATTTAGTTTTTTGATGTTGTTTCAAATTTGAAGCTTGTTGACTCGAATTGTGCAATGTCAAGTGAGACTGAAAACGATGCGGGATAGCAGTGATGATGTATAGCTTAAATTGTAAATTTTCTTTGTGAAGTTTCAAATGCCCTTGCTCAAGTCTTGTGGGATTGGCAGGTGGCAGGAGGAGATGGCACAGCCGGCTGGTTGCTCGGGATAATGGGTGATATGAAGCTAGAACATCCTCCACCGATTGCAACCATGCCTCTTGGAACAGGGAACAATTTACCTTATTCCTTTGGTTGGGTGAGTTTTATTTTCCAACATAAAAATGAGGAATATTGATAACAGCCAGTTTTTTTTTGTTAAGTTAGATTGTTCCAAAATTTTAGTCATCATCGTCTGTTGAACCTCCCCCTCTMTAACCAGTGATCACACAGAGACCTCCGTGTTTATTACACAACACGCTTCTGCGAAATTGTGCACAATCTTACATTATCTATCCATTTCTGGTTGCAGGGCAAGAAGAACCCCGGCACTGATCAGAGAGCGGTAAAGAAGTTCTTGAGAGAGGTGATTCGTGCCAATCCCTTGCGTGTTGACAGGTACTGTGTCGTTTCTTACAACACTTTAAGTGAATCTGCGTGTCGCTGCATTTGCTTTTGATATTGTTGGGTCTCTATGAAAGCCCCTGAGGTACTCTGCACTGTAAAAAGACTACATCGTCCAAGATATGAAACAAACTTTTGTTACCATCCTGCCTGTCACAAAATCTTTGTTTTGTCATCCTTTGATTTACGGTATTTCAAGATATCTCAACCACTACAGCAGAGTGATCCCTTTCTTTCACCGGGGAATGTCCCAATTGGAATTTTCATGGGGAGCCCGATGATATATCAATGTTTAGCAACAGGTAGCAAACTTGAATATATTGCAGTGGGTCCTTTAGTTGTGAGAATATATATATCTGAAAGTGCTTGGTTGATTGCAGTTGGCATGTCACAATGAAGATGGCTGTTGACGGAAAGAGTGATTCTTTGGAACCTGTGAAAGTGCCGCACTCGCTACACTCGTTTAAACGGATTGTGGATTCCACTGAAGATGAGGTAAATGTTTATGGTTGTCTATTTTATTTAGTGCTTATTATCGTGGTCGTGGCCTGTGAGAGCAGAGAAGTCGAAGGCTATGCTTATATAGTCTCATGAAAAATCCCTACTGAACCAAGAGGTTGAAATTGGGCCTCTTCGTTTTTTAGTAGGTTTCATGTGGACCAATTTTATGTTCTTTCTTAATTATTTTTTTTTATCTATGCAATGTTTTCACTGATTCTGGTATTTTACAGAATGTTCCCTTATCTGAATTAAATTTTTGTCAGTATGATGGATTGAGTTGGTTATTTAGGGGAKAACTAAATTTTAAAGCATTCAGTARAAGTAGGTCTTTTGCGAGGACCTCTCCGGAGAAAGGTGAAAGATMTTTTTGCTTGCCATTTGCGAATGTAAAAGGACTAAGGAAGCAGCTGGCGAACTCTGGTCTTTGGGGTATGTTGAGATAATGTGAGTGAAAAGGATACTGATGTTTCAAATTTCTCACTTTGCAGGACGGGCGTATCACCTTTCGGGGAGGATTCTGGAACTATTTTAGCATTGGTTAGTAATTTCTCTGTTGCTTCTTGTTGACAACTTTTTCTAATCTTCTAATTTTTTGAAGCTGCAAAATGTCGATTTTTCTTATTTCGCCAATGTAGTACTAATCAAGTTGCGGATTTCCTTTTGGCAGGCATGGATGCTGAAGTAGCATATGCATTCCATTCCGAAAGRCAAAACCATCCAGAGAAATTTAAAAATCAGTTGACAAATCAGGTGCGCTATATATTTCTTTGCCCCCTTTTTTCCCTGAAGACTACAGACGCATTCATGCATAAATTTCAGATTTCATTTATACTCTCTTCAGATTTAGCACAGTGCAGAACTTGGAGAGATTTCCTGATCATTCTTTTTGTTTCACTGCAGTCTCAATATGCAAAGTTTACGTGTATGCAAGGCTGGTTCTGTGTACCCTGCATCCATTRCAACTCCAGGTACGAACTGGTCTACAATGCAGTGCTTGCTATGGAGTACTTAATTATTCTTCTGTTGAGATGGATTAGAGATTAGAGCTTAAGACTAATTTCTGAAGTGTGTTCTGATGCAGAAACATCAACCAACTGGCAAAAATAAAAGTGGCGAAGAAAGGTGAAGCATGGCAGGATTTGGACATATCTAGAAGGTATTCAGCAATTCCTTGTGTGTGCCAAGGATCWAARRTTTTKSCMRKTYYTTTTTTYYTTKRWT